>CAWUFW010016722.1:0-295584 GCA_963921515.1 Calotriton arnoldi
AAGGGTCCCTATTTGGACAAAGGTGCAAACCATTGCCAACTAGAGACCCCCAGTTCTAACAGTGGCATTCTAATCATACCGCCATTTCATCTCCTCCTGGCTGGCTTCCAGATTCGCCTGAGCGAGTTGCCTGAAGCGCTTAGTCTGATTCCTGAAGGCCAGCATGTAGCTATATACATCCTGGGGAGGTTTACTGGGAGCCTTCTCCCAGCCTTCTTTGACCAGACTTAGAGGTCCTGTTACAGGATGCTCATACAGGAGCTCAAAGGGACTGAGCCCTAAGGACTTCTGCGGTACCTCTCTGTAAGCAAACAAAAGGCATGGTAAGAGGACGTCCCAGTTATGCCTCATGGGCTCACCAAGACCCATAATCATGCCCTTCAGAGTCCGGTTGAATCTCTCAACCAGCCCATTACCTTGGGGGTGGTAAGGAGTGGTGAACTTGTAGGTAACACCGCACTCCTGCCACAGAGACTTCATATACTTAGATATGAAGTTGGTAACACGGTCAGACACCACCTCTCTGGGGAACCCCACACAGGAGAAAATCCCCATCAACGCACGACTCACCATGGTGGCCGTCACAGTCCGGAGAGAGATGGCTTCCGGGGACCGGGTGGCATGGTCCACCAAGACCAGGATGAACCTGTTGCCCATGGCTGTCTTGGGATCCAGAGGCCCCACAATGCCAATACCCACCTTCTCAAAAGGGGTGCTGACCACAGGGAAAGGTTAGAGAGGAGCCTTGCACTTCCTCCCACTCTTACCACTTGCCTGGCAAATCTGGCAAGTCCTACAATGTGTGTCAGAGTTCTTACGCATTTGGGGCCAGTAAAAGTGGGTGACAAGCCTTTCAAAGTTCTTGTCTTGCCCTAAATGCCCTGCCAAAGTCACATCATGAGCCAGATCCAGTAGGAAGGATCTGAAGCACTGGGGTACCACCAGCACACAGGCTGACCCAAGCTCAGCAACCTTAGGCTCACTATAAAGGAGACCATTCACCCAGGAAATCCAATGTGATCCAGACTGATCACCTGCTGCCTGGTTTGCTGCCTGCTGCCACAAACCAACAAGAGAAGGGCATTTCTACTGCTCGTGGCATCTTTTTCTCCTCCAGGGCTAATTTCTCCCTCTGAAATGCCAACTCCTTATCCTCCTTCCCCAGCCTGAGCTTTGTGAGCTCTAACTCATGCATCCTGTTTTTCTCCCTGTCCTCCAGCTCTTTTGCTGGAGACAGCCCCTTTGAAGTGACACTGCTGGTCCCCTGGAAAGGTAACCTCCCCTCAGGCAGACCTAATAGCCTATTCTGCTGTTCATCTAAATCCTCCACCTTATCCACAGGTTGGTCGTCATGCTCTCTGGCATCCCTTGACTCGAACCAGGCCCTCAGCGCCTTTTGGAATTCCTCCTTTCTGAAGAGGCCTCTTACAGAGATTTTAAACTTTTTGCAGATTGCTTTTAGCTGTGGCACAGTGTAGGTTTCCACCCTATCCTCCTCAAACTCAATATCCACAGATGCAAGTGATGCTGGCCTTGTCATGATGGAGATTGGCAGTTCTCAGTTGTAAAGAAAAAATAGTCCCAAGAAAAAATTCCACCACTTGTATGTGCTTGCGTGATGGTCTGCACTCTACTAGTAGTGTACACCAATCACTGTATGTAAGACATAAATGCAAGTCCAGATCCTCACCGCTGACCACCAACGTTAGAAATGGGGTCTCTAGTTGGCAGAGGTAGGTACCTTTGTCCAAATAGGGACCCTTGCTTCTAGTCAGGGTAAGGGTATACACTTCTAAAATAACCCCTGCTCACCCCCTTGTAGCTTGGCACTAGCAGATAGGCTTATCTCAGAGGCAGTGTGTAAAGCATTTGTGAACACATACAGTAATACAGTGAAAACACTACAAATGGACACCACACCAGTTTAGCAAAATAAGTAGTCTTTATCTAAACCAAACAAGACAAAAACGACAAAAATCCACAATATGGTAATAAAAATATGACTTTCAAATGATAGAAATAGTTCATTTCAAAGCAAATTTCAGATGCAACACTTTTCACACAAAGTACCTTGGTACATCACGCACACAAACAAAAAGGGTCGCAGGGAAGTTGATGCGTCTGTTCCTTACACTCAGGTAAGGTGATGTGTCTGCTTCTTACTGCTGTGCAGGGGAGGTGATGCGTCGGTTCCTTACCGGAGAGGAGGTGATGCGTCAGTTTCTTACTGCGTGGGGAGGTGATACGTCAGTTTTTTACTGCGTCCCCCAATGATGCGACAGACTTGGCGCCTCGATGAGATGCGACGATCCGGGACGATGCGTGGATTCTTGCAGCCGCACAGCAGGCCTTATGTCGGAATCGGTGCGGTGATCTTGGACTTCAGAGCTCGGTGCACTCGATGCGGCGTGCAGCGATTTCTCGAGCCGCGGCAGGCGCTGTGACGATTTCTTCGGCGATGCGTCGGAAACAGGTGCGGATGCGTCATGCTCCTCGAGGTTGCGTTACTTTTTCCAGCTCCCAGCGGCAAACAGCCTTCAGAGGTCCAAAACAACAGCAGGCACCTCTTAGCAGGTCAGAACTCCCAGCAAGTTCAAGGGAGCTGGTGGTGAAGTCTTTGTGTCCCTGATACTTCAGAACAGGAGGCAAGCTCAGTTTCAAGCCCTTGGAGATCTTCCTCAAGCAGGCAACACAGCAAACAGCAAAGTCCTTTTCCCTTTCCTTGGCAGAAAGTAGCCACTGCAGACAGCAAACAGCGCAGGGGCAGTATTCCTCCTCAGTTTCTCTGGCTCTTCACCTTGGCAAAGGTTCCTCTTGATTCCCAGAAGTGATCTAAAAGTCTGGGGTCTGGCCCCCTCTTTTTATACAGTAAATCTTTGTTCTCTCCTGGCCCAGGGCTCTGAGCCCAGTCCACCCCAGTTCTGGGGGGCACTTTGCAAGTGCACAACAACCTCCATTGTCAGTGTGAGCCCTGGCTCCAGACACACCACAGGGGGCAGAGCAATCATTGTGGAAGAAAGGCACAGCCCTATTCAGGTGCAGGTGCTGCTCCTCCCACCACTCCAAATGAAGACCAGGCCTATTCAGCCTAGTGCTGACTCATCCAGACTCTCTGGTGCCAATGCACATCCCCAGCCCCTGTGTTGGAAGCCGGAGTCCCCGTCCCGCACCACTGTCACCAAATGCGAGACCCGGGACTCCTCACTCAACGCTAAGCCAAGTAAGGACACCTTTTGAGATAGCCCTGCTCACCCCCTTAGTAGCTTGGCACGAGCAGCCAGGCCTATCTCCAAGGCACGAGTGTACAGTATTTGCAACCACACTCACAACAACCCACTGGTGACACCACAAATGGACTCCACACGAGTTTGATAAAACACGTATAATCTTTATGTAAAAAGATATACGATCAGACCACACGATCAATCAATCAGGGGTTTGTTAAAGCGTGACTACTCACCCGTAAGGGTCTCAAGGCGCTAGGGGTGGGGTGCAGGTTCCATTCCATCAAGGAGGGGGTCTGTCGAAGAGCCAGGTTTTGAGGTTTCTTGCGAAGATGGGGAGCGATGTTGTCTGTCTGAGGTGGAGCGGAAGGGCGTTCCATGCTTTGGCCGCGAGGAAGGAGAAGGAGCGGCCTCCCGATCTGGTCTTTCTGGTGCGGGGAACCACGGCGTAGGAGAGCTGGGCTGATCGTAGGGTCCTTTGGGGTGCGTGTAATTTGAGTCGGCTGTTCAGGTATGCTGGTCCGGTGCCGTGGAGGGCCTTGTGTGCGTGGGTGAGCATCTTGAAGGTGATTCTCGCCTCGACGGGGAGCCAGTGGAGTGTGCGCAGGTGCTTGGAGATATGGCAGTGTTTTGGCAGGTTAAGGACCAGTCTTGCGGCGGCGTTCTGGATGTTCTGTAGCTTGCGGGTGAGTTTTTTTTTTATTCCGAGTGCGTTGCCGTAGTCGAGTCTGCTGGTGACCAGGGCATGAGTGACGGTCTTTCGGTGTTCGAGGGGGATCCATTTGAAGGTCTTACGAAGGAGGCGGAGGGTGTGGAAGCAGGAAGATGAGACAGAGTTGATCTGGCGGTCCATTTTGAGCTCGGAGTCCAGGATGATTCCCAGGTTGCGTGCGTGGTCCGTGGGGGTTGGCGGGTTTCCGAGGGCGGGGGGCCACCAGGTGTCGCTCCAGGCGTCGGGGTTTGGGCCCATGATGAGTACTTCTGTTTTGTTGGTGTTTAGTTGTAGGCAGCTGTTTTTCATCCATTTGGCGACGGCTTCCATGCCTTCTCGAAAGTTGCGTCTGGCGGTGTTGGGCTCGTTGGATAGGGAGAGGATGAGCTGGGTGTCGTCTGCGTATGACATGATGTTGAGTCCGTAGGTTCTGACGATGGGGGCGAGTGGAGCCATGTAGACGTTGAAGAGCGTCGGGCTGAGGGAGGAGCCCTGGGGACTCCGCAGGTGGTAGGTGTGGGGTCCGAGAGGAAAGGGGGGAGTCTGACCCGCTGCGTCCTGCCAGAGAGGAAGGAGCGGATCCAGTCGAGGGCCTTGTCCTGGATTCCTGCATTGTAGAGTCTGCGTATTAGGGTGCGGTGGGAGACTGTGTCGAACGCCGCTGATAGGTCGAGGAGGATGAGGGCTACTGCTTCTCCTTTGTCCAGTAGGGTGCGGATGTCGTCTGTTGCGGCGAGGAGGGCGGTTTCCGTACTGTGGTTTTTTCTGAAGCCGGATTGGGAGGAGTCGAGGATGTTGTGTTCTTCAATGAATGTGGCGAGTTGGCTGTTGATGGCTTTCTCGATGACTTTCGCTGAGAACGGGAGCAGGGAGATGGGTCTGTAGTTTTTGAGGTCGGTGGGGTCCGCTGAGGGTTTCTTTAGGAGGGGGTTGACCTCGGCGTGTTTCCAGTCGTCGGGGTACGAGGCGATCGCCAGGGAGCGGTTGATGGTGTGGCGGAGCATGGGTGCAATGGTGTTGGCAGGTCTTTTTGAAGATGTGGTGGGGGCAGGGGTCCATGGGGGCCCCTGAGTGGATTGACTTCATTGTCTTCAGTGTGTCTTCGGTGGTGAGGGCTGTCCAGTCGTCAATCGCTGGTTTCCGGGTGTCGGGGGTGGTTGGTGAGGGTTCAGTGTGTTGGTTGTCTTCGTCGAAGTTGTCGTAGATGCTCTTGATTTTGTGGTGGAAAAAGGTGCTGAGTTTGTCGCAGAGGTCTTGTGAGGGAGGGATGTCGGTAGACTCGCTAGTGGGTTGGGCGAACTCCTTGATGATGCTGAAGAGTTCCTTTCTGTTGTGCGCGTGGGTGGAGATTCTGTCTTCAATCGCTTTTTCCTCGTTTCTCTGATGAGTTGATGGTGGGCGTTGGTGGCGGCTCTGAAGTTGTTGTGGGCTTCTGTGGATTTGGTGTTCCTCCAGGCCTTTTCGAAGCGGCGGCATGTGCGTCTGGACTCTCGAAGTTCGGTGGTAAACCATCTGGCTTTCTTGGCGCGGGTATTGTTGTTTTTCTTGAGGGGGGCTATGGTGTTGGTGCTGTCCGAGATCCATCTATGCAGGGTTCGGGCTGCGGTGTTGGGGTCGTCGTTTTCCGCGATGGTGGAGTTGTTGAGTGAGGAGGTGAGCTGGTCGTCGGTGATTTTGGTCCAGTTTCTTCTTGGAAGCAGGTGCTGTGTCTGTGGATGGTGGGTGTTCTGAAGGTGAAGTGGACGCAACGATGGTCGGTCCATGGGAGTTCGGTGGTGTGGCTGAAGGTGATGGAGTTTCCTGTAGTGAGGAGGGGGTCGAGGGTGTGTCCTGCTGAGTGCGTGGGCTCGGTCACGATCTGGCGGAGTCCAATGTTGTGGAAGTTGTCCAGGAGGGATGTGGTGTTGGGGTCCAGTTGGTTGTTGAGGTGTAAGTTGAGGTCTCCCAGCAGGGTGTAGTTGATGGATGCGATGGCCTGCGGGGAGATAATGTCCGTGATGGAGTTGGCGAAGGGTCCGCGGGGTCCAGGGGGTCGGTAGATGAGGGTTCCTCGGAGGGTGGCGGTGGGGCTGGCCAGTATCTTGAAGTGAAGGTGTTCCATCAGTTCTGTGGGCTCGTCGGGGAGTGTGCTCAGGCGGAGGCTGAATTTGTGGACAATGGCGATTCCTCCTCCTGGGCGGGTGGGGCGGTCCTTCCTGGAGATCTTGTATCCTTGGGGGATGTCGATGGCGATGTCCGGTCCGGGGTGGTGCTGTCAAGGAGGTCCCAGATTTCTGTGGCGTGTTTGTGGAGGGTTCGGACGTTGAGGAGGATGCATTGCAGGGTCTTCGGTTCGGTTGTGTTCTTGTGGGAGGGTTGTGCTGGATCCGTGTTCTTGGCGTTGCTGCAGGTGTGCCGGCAGCGGTGACAGCTGAAGGGTCCGTGGGTGTCGGCTGGTGATGCTAGCTTTCAGTTGTTGTTGCGGCCTGGGTTGAGTGCGTGGAGTGCTGCTGGGTCGTAGCGTTGGCGGGGCGGAGGTCCAGGGTTCCTGGCGTTGGTCGCGGTTGGGTCGCGGACGGGCGCAGACGGGCTTGCCTTTGACGTGACTTTGGCACGCCAGCGGCGCGCCCGCTGCCCGCGGCCGCTGTGCAGCCGCGCAGTGTCCGCCATTAAGTAGGGGTCGGGAGGGCTGGACAGCTGGGAGGCGGGAGCGGGGAGGGGAGCTGGATTGGGCCGGTCGCGCTGGGGGGAGGGGCCACGGGGGCAGCAGCGGCGGGGAAAGGTAAAGGGAGGAAATAAGGGATAAAGAAAAAAGGGAAAATAAGCAGAAATAAGGCACAAAAGAGCAGAGATGCAGAAAAGTGCAGAAAGGTGAAAGATAAAAGAGGGTAGAAAAAACATGTGAAAACGAGTGAAAGAGCAGAGCGAGAGGAGGGGAAAATGAGCAGAAATAAGGCACAAAAGAGCAGAGATGCAGAAAAGTGCAGAAAGGTGAAAGATAAAAAAGGGTAGAAAAACGAATGAAAATGAGTGAAAGGAAGGAGACAGAGGTCCACTGGACCACCAGGGATGAGGCGCAGGGAAACCTCTGGGTGGAGGAGGGCCTCGATCACCAACACTCGAGAGTGCAGGGGCAGGCCTCACTTAATGGTGGAGCTGCGAGGGTGGGAGAGCAATTTCACTGACAATGAGTCAGTGGTCTTGTTCACCTGTCCCCGCAGCGGCCGCCATTAAGTAGGGTCGGGGAGGGCTGGACAGCTGGGAGGCGGGAGCGGGGAGGGGAGCTGGATTGGGCCGGTCGCGCTGGGGGGAAGGGGCCACGGGGGCAGCAGCGGCGGGGAAAGGTAAAGGGAGGAAATAAGGGATAAAGAAAAAAAGGGAAAATAAGCAGAAATAAGGCACAAAAGAGCAGAGATGCAGAAAAGTGCAGAAAGGTGAAAGATAAAAGAGGGTAGAAAAACGAGTGAAAACGAGTGAAAGAGCAGAGCGAGAGGAAGGGAAAATGAGCAGAAATAAGGCACAAAAGAGCAGAGATGCAGAAAAGTGCAGAAAGGTGAAAGATAAAAAAGGATAGAAAAACGAGTGAAAACGAGTGAAAGAGCAGAGTGAGAGGAAGGAGACAGAGGTCCACTGGACCACCAGGGATGAGGTGCAGGAAACCTGCGGGTGGAGGAGGGCCTCGATCACCAGCACTCGGAGTGCAGGGGCAGGCCTCACTTAATGGTGGAGCTGCGAGGTGGGAGAGCAATTTCACTGACAATGAGTCAGTGGTCTTGCTCGCCTGTCCCTGCAGCGGACGCCATTAAGTAGGGGTCGGGGAGGGCTGGACAGCTGGGAGGGGGGAGCGGGGAGGGGAGCTGGATTGGGCCGGTCGCACTGGGGGGGATGGGCCGCGGGGGCAGCAGCGGCGGGGAAAGGTAAAGGGAGGAAATAAGGGATAATGAAAAAAAAGGGAAAATAAGCAGAAATAAGGCACAAAAGAGCAGAGATGCAGAAAAGTGCAGAAAGGTGAAAGATAAAAGAGGGTAGAAAAACGAGTGAAAACGAGTGAAAGAGCAGAGCGAGAGGAAGGGAAAATGAGCAGAAATAAGGCACAAAAGAGCAGAGATGCAGAAAAGTGCAGAAAGGTAAAAGATAAAAAAGGGTAGAAAAACAGGTGAAAACGAGTGAAAGGAAGAGACAGAGAGTCCACTGGACCACCAGGGATGAGGCGCAGGGAAACCTGTGGGTGGAGGAGGGCCTCGATCACCAACACTCGAGAGTGCAGGGGCAGGCCTCACTTAATGGTGGAGCTGCGAGGGTGGGAGAGCAATTTCACTGACAATGATACATAAGCCAACATATAATAAAGGGTAATATTCGTTCCGGCTGGCTGGTAGGTTCAAATCCCAACCACCGCTTTCAAAATGCTATGCTGGTCGCAATGCTAGAATCACACACGTTGCAATGGACAAACAATAGTGCGCTGCGTAACGATACAATCCTGTGCTGGGCAAAGGAATAATAATACAATGCGTAACAATACACCCCGGTACCTGCAATGGAAGAAATAATGCAATGCGTACCGCTACAATCATGTACTTTGCAATGAAGGAATAATCCAATGCGTCACACCCCAATCACGTACTTTGCAATGAAGAAATAATGCAATGCGCGCCGCTACAATCCTGTACTTTGCAATGGAGAAATAATGCAATGCGTAGCGCTACAATCGTGTGCTTCGTTATACAGAAATAATGTCAGGCGTCATAAGACAGTCCGGCAGTTCGTTAGCAGCAATATTGGCAATGTGTATTACGACAGTCAGCCTCTTCGATAACAGTTGCCCCCACACATATCAACGATGACATAAAGTACAGCTTCTCACTCTGGCCCCAGTACTGCCACTCCTGAACGCAGTACGGGCCCCAATCTGAGCCAAAGCAAAGGCTCATGTCGCCAGAAGGACTGAGAGGCCGAGAGAGTGTCCCTCCGAGCCCGCGCCCCGCCCAGGCAGTGATCCACGTTACCTGGGGGCGCGACCCCACTCTCCTCTCCTCCTTCAGCGAACTGGGCCTTCCGTGTAGAACTTTCTCAATGGGCCTCAGCGGCTCGGCCTGGCAGCTCAGCTCCTCCGGGGCTGCCGGTCCGGGCCGCGACTGTTAGGAAGGTCTCAGGCGGCCGCAGGGCAAACGTACCACGCACCCATGAGATTACGTTACTCTGGGTGCACGTTCACCACAGCACCCTCCGGGTCTCCTCTGGCACGAAGCCACACACACAACACTGATGGGACTTCACGTCGACTCTGAGTGCACGTTCACCAGGCACTCCTTCCTGCCATCTCAGTTGGCACCAAGACCCGCACACCGTGCTGCAGAGACTCACTTTCTTCCGGTGCACACGATGATCAGCCGATCACCTCCACAGTCCCAGGTTATACCAAAGCACGCAAATGCATAAGTGGGGACCCCCTCTAAATTGAGTTAAAGGTCAGGGAGAAGAGGGGAAAAGAACCAAACATGTAATCACAAACCTCCCTCATGACCTATATTGCTTTGCTATCTAGGCAAACCTATATAAAATAGGGCTTGAACACATATAAGCAAAAACTTTACAAGAATAAATGTTATCAAAATACTTGATTTATTTTTTTATTCATTATTTTCTTCAACCATAGTTTATTTCATTTTTTCATTTTCTTATTTCATAATGAAATAAGAAAATGAAAAAATGAAATAAACTATGGTTGAAGAAAATAATGAATAAAAATAAATCAAGTATTTTGATAACATTTATTCTTGTAAGATTTTGCTTATATGTGTTCAAGCCCTATTTTATGAGGTTTGCCTAGATAGTAAAGCAATATAGGTCATGAGGGAGGTTTGTGATTACATATACCAAAGCACGCACACTGCTTCACTGAGACTTACTCCAACTCCGGTGCCCCGATATCCAGGCGCTCTTCACCAACGCCTTCGGCCGCACACCGACACGCTCACCGTGTCCGAGCCTCACTTCTCCTCCGGTGCACTCGATGACCAGGCGCTCTTCACCAGCGCCTCCGGTGCACCCCGACACGCACCCTGCGCGTCCGAGACTCACTCCACTCCCGATGCACATGTTGACCAGGCGCTCCTCACCAACGCCTCCTGTGCACCACGACACGCACCCTGCGCGTCCGAGACTCACTTCACCTCCGATGCACCCGCTGACCAGGCGCTCTTCACCAGCGCCTGCGGTGCACCACGACACGCACCCTGCGCGTCTGAGTCTCACGTCACCTCCGATGCACACGCTGACCAGGCGCTCTTCACCAACGCCTGCTGTGCACCACGACACGCACCCAGCGCGTCCGAGACTCACTTCACCTTCGGTGCACACGTTGACCAGGCACTCTTCACCAACGCCTCCTGTGCACCACGACACGCACCCAGCGTGTCCGAGTCTCACTTCTCCTCCGTGTGTCCAAGATCACAGGGCACACCTTCCGAGGGTCTCAAGCTGCCACAACACGCGCCCACTGCGTCGCTTGAAACTTCTCCGGAAACTTTTATATTCCTGTGTTTCCAAACAGGGAGCCAGCTCACCTCGGGCCCTTGGGGTAACAAGACACAGCACAAAGCACAGTCTTCTTCAAGCAAGGGGACCCAGCGCACAAAGCACAGTCCCAACAGCCTCTTCCTTGGTTAAAACAGCAAACTGCAGACCAGCCCCAGATCACGAAGCAAGGGTTGGTCCTTCCCAGCAGTCTCTTCAGTTGCTCTTTCCTTAGCAGAGTTTCCTCTTGACCACGAAATGGGTCCAAGCCTTTTCAGTCTCAATCCATTTCTATGCCAACGTTCAGGGGTCTCAGCTCTCATAGTTATACCCCTAAATGTCTTTGAAGTTCGTTGTGCTCAGGGATCCCTGACCCCTGCCTAAATCAGTACTGGGTGTCTACCTCCCAGTGTCACCTTTCTCCCTTTGATACTGGGGTCTGGATCCTTAATCACTCAGCAGGAGATGGGTCAACAGTTTTATAGCCGCAACCCAGGCCTCTTCACCTCCCGGTGCTTTTCCTCGCCTACTCTCCAGATGCAGGTCAGCCTGGTGCATCTCAACCCCTTCCTGGGTCAAGACCTCCCCCAGCTCCTCTCCCTTCTCAGATCCAGACAGTCAATCCACATTCAGCAGAGACACACAGAAATGCTTAAAGCACAAAACTCAGCCACTTTCTAAAAGAGTGGCTTCTGAACACACAGTGACAAAACCACTTTCATAGAAAGATGTGTTATGACGCTGTGAGTTCATGCATAACTAAACTTCACCTCTCCATTGTAAATTTATGGGAAACTAGGCTAACAAACACAATACCCAGCCTCCCCCATTCTGTCCTATGGGCAGGATGGCCTTTCACCAGTGAAAAACGAAATGGAGTGTTTTTCACTGTCAGGACATAACACACACCTCAGTATATGTCCTGCCTTTTACTTACACTGCACCCTGCCCAGGGGTTACCCGGGACCTACCACAGGGGTGTCCACTGTGTACGCAAAAGGGAAAGTAAGGCCTGACAAGTGGTTGCACTTGTCAGGACAACATGCTAACTTAGCAAACTGCGCGCAGGCCCTACACTGCAGGCCTGAGTTCCCTTCTCCGCGCACCTTTGCATTACTAGCCCTGGCACACACAGTGCACATCACTAGGGACTTTACTAGTAAGGCAACATACCAATCATGGCCAACCAATTACCATTACACTTTACACAGGGAACACTTGTACTTTGACACTGATCAGCAGTGGCAAAGTACCCAAAGCATCTAAATTGGCAACTCTATGTCAGGAAAACGGTCTAGGGGGAAAGCAAAAAGTTTAGGGAACTTTAGCCAAAAAGGCCAAGTCCTACACCCTGTCACACCAAAGCCAGACATTCAATACACATCCTAGCAGAGGCACACTGGATGGCTAAGCAAGAAAATACCTACTTTCTAACAGTGGTATTTTCAAACAAAGAATGTAAAAATCACCCTCACTAAAAGATTCATTTTAACATTCTGAGTTCAGGCATACTAAACGTTATTCTCCTACCTTGTTCCCATGGGTAGTTAGGCTTATAAGATGTTATAAACAAACTCCCCATTCAATCCTATGGGAACAGATAGCCTTGCAATAGTGAAAAACGAAATTGGCAGTATTTCACTAGCAGGACATGCCACTCACATCAGGGCATGTCCTACCTTTCACATACACTGCACCCTGCCCACAGGGGTACCTTGGGCCTACCTTAGGGCTGACTAACATGTAAGAAAAGGGAAGGTTAGGCAGTATTAGACTGCATACAGGCACTGCAATGGCAGGCCTGAGTTACATTTTCAGACTGCTTATGTGGGTGGCACAACCAGTGCTGCAGGCCCACTAGCAGCATTTGATTTACAGGCCCTGGGCACACATAGTGCACTGTACTAGGGACTGACTAGTAAATCAAATAAGCCAATTATGGAAACACCAATCCATAACAACAATTTACAAAGCGAGTACTTGCACTTTGGCACTGAACAGCAGTGGCAAAGTGCCCAAAGCATCTAGACCAGCAAAACGAAGTCCAACACACAGCAAAAACACAGGAGGCAAAGGCAAAAATACAGGGGAAACCCACGCCAATGATGCCAGGTCTAACAGTTGGCGACTGGTCATTTGATAGTGGCTATTTGGGAGTATTATGGGGTATCTGAACGTTTCACTGTGTGTGTTGGGCATATTATGATGATTGTGTGGGAGTATGCTGGGAGTGTGGACACGTGCTAGTGAGTGTATGGGTGTCTGATGATGGGTTTTATGGTGTGTATTGGGTGTTTTTGTATAATAGTGGGTATGTGGTCATACATGATGGCAGGTGGAAGAGGTGTGGTGCAGCGGCCAGGGTGCCTGACTCCGGACCACGAGGTTCACGGTTCGATTCCTGGTGCCGGCGGCAGGTTAGCCCAGCACCATGTGACTCTGGGCAATAGCTTGCTTAATCTTCCCGACGGCCCCCAGCGCCAGGACACATCTCCGGAGGTAGCTGTGTGCTTTACAAATGCTGGTATTTCATTTCATTTGTGGCAGTATGAAGGTAGGTTTGTTGATGTATGATGTTGGTTCTGTCGGTATATGACGATGGTTGTCTGACTTATAATGGTGGATGTGTGGGTGTATTGGCATGTAATATGTGTATGTTGACCTGTGTAAGTACTTTCCTGCGGGGCGACGCAACCCTGAGAAAAAAAGGAAAGCAAACAGCTAATATAAAAATAAAAATCAGGTGTCAGGGCAGAATGAAAAAAACTAAACGACAGCGCTCTGTCTGGCATGTTTATTAATCTTCTGCCATGATAAAAAGGAGCCTGCCTTTTATGCGGATATCAAGTGTATCATGTAATGATCTGTGCAACCTGGAGGCATCTGTGTGAGTTGACACCCACTTCACGTTGCCATCAGAATTCCTGGTAGGGAGGGGTTTGTGGTTTGCTTTGCAAATGAAACTCAAAACGCTTAGCAAATGAAAGCACACAAAACATTAAGCTGCTACAAAAAAGGTGAGTGAACACGAAAGGTTGGTTGATATTGAAACACACTTTTGTCTGTGTAAAGGGTTCTAACAAAACAGCAGGATACAATTTCCTGTTAACGTTTATCATAGGATGTTGTGTTATTGTAACTAAATGAAAATTTCATGAAAAAACACTTGTTTTCCCTGCAGATTTTAAGGTAATCAAAGAGGACTTGTTTACGTTTTAGGTAATACTGTGCTTTAAAGCCACCATGTCACTGTCAGGTCGTTTGTTTTAGGAGGGCCTGTTTCTGCCTGGCATCTGGAATAGCAGCTTTGCGGAGTGCTTGCTCCCAGAAAACCAGTTCACAAAGGCATGTAAATGGTCTTTCAAAAATGTGTGAAATACTCGGTGAGGCTGAGATAAGACGCCAGACACTGCCAAGCAGAGCCCACAGCAGCTTTGGGATGGGGCTTGTAAAAACACAAGCACTCGTATGAAGTGCTCAAACAGAAAGAAAAAAGTAGCTCCTAAAACAGGAGGAGGGGAAAGACACAAGTACTTGGTCCATGCTCTGGAGGCGGGCTAAACACAAGAGAAGGCATGACACATGAATGCCGTGGACAAATGGGGACAAAGGATTTGAGAACGACGATGGAGCAAGCAAATGGTAAGCCTCTGGGTGGTCTGAAGCGCACAGATTGAAAACAACATGTCTCTCTGAGCGCATGCACTGTCTAGCAGAGACCTACAAAAGAAACGCAAGAGAAAGACACACTAATCACAGTAAAACAGGACCTGGAAGCTATCAGAGGTGATCTGGAATGGAAGGAGAGAGCGAGAGAGAGGAGACAAGAGGAACAAGGGGACACCACCAAACACCCTAGAGCCCCCATGGAGAAGAGTCAAACTCACGGCACTAGACTGACACTGGAGGATTCCCTTCCCGAAGCGCTTAACCGAGACGAGGAGGCAGACGAGGACAGCAAACCTCTTCAAGTCCCGGACCCGCCACAACCCAGGGAAGAGCCGTGGCTCCTAAGGTGGGTGTCTGGTTGATGAAGCAATATTTTTTCTCCCTTCCCAAACTCTGTTAAAATTGTTTCAAGAGGAAACGGAGGTAAAAGGGGGGTTGGGTGGAAGTGTGGGGGGTGGAGCAGAGAAACGAGTAGGCATCGGAAAAAAACAAAGAAGGGTATAGAGGCAATGTGGTATAAACGGATGGAAATGCCCTGCAGAAATATCCCAATCTAGTGGGCCATCTGATTTATCGACAGGTGCTATTAACCCATGCACTCCTGTATACATTATTTGGCATTTATGTTGTGTAACAGACAATAAGTCTGTATGAAGGGCCCAAACGCAAAAGGGAACTGGCAGGACAGTAGAAGAACTAACATGGGATAAAACAAATAAAGGTAGAAAGAGGAAAATAAATCAGCCAGAAGTGGTATAGTGAAACTGAGATAAGGATAGGACAAGGACAAGAAAAGCATAGAATTCAGAAACCAGAGAGTCAAAAGTAGAAGGGTATTGTGGGACTATAGAAGACTATAAAAAGGAAGGAAGGAATTGTAAGATTTATTTTCTTGTCTATTTTTCTATCTTTCCCTTGATGTCACTGATATCTACCGTTTGTTCTCTCGAGGGTCGGAGGAGTGGGGGTCCCGTGCGGCTCCAAAATCCTGATACCTGAAAAAGAACAGAAGAGGACTCAGAATCCTAGAAAAAGGGAGAACCCATTAGTAAGTGAACTTATGTGTGTTAAAGACTTATATCCATTATTGACCTGGCAACTACAAACCTTCTCTTACCAAAAAAGGCACCCAAAATTCTTTTAGGACAGAAGTAAACTAATATCTCATCTCTGAGCATCAATTTTAAGACAGCACTGCACACCCACGTCACACATGGCCTGTGATGGTTGATGCGCGAGTGTTAAATGGTGGCTGTGGGGGTGTATGATGGTGGCGCGTGGCTTTCTGAAGGCGTGGATGTTCATTAATATTATCTCTGCACCTTTGACAAGGTGGTGGGGTCAAGGCTTTTAATGCACTCCCTTGAATGAATAAATGAATGAAAGAGTTTATATAGCGCTCAGGTACTCCAAAAGGAGTGTCCCGGCGCTGCACAATCATATAGCTGCTAGCCTAAAGATGGTTTAGCTTCCAAAGAGCCAAGTTTTCAACAGTTTTTTAAAACTCATCAGATCCCTCAAACGTCTAAGGGGCAGCGGAAGTTTGTTCCATGCCTGTGCCCCCAAGAGGCTGAAGGATTTGCCACCCCTGCGCGCCAGGCGACCCTTCGGGACGCAGACAAGCGCCCCGAGGTTGATCTAAGTGCCCTAGTCGGAGTGTACCAGCCGATACATCTTGTAAGGTAGCTGGGCCCTTTACCATGAAGAGCCTTAAAGAACATTACTTAGGTTCAGGTGGAGTATAGTACTCACCCCGATAAACCATGCTGTGCACTACATAGGAGCAAGCGGGTTGCTCTCCGCCATGGCCATAGAGGTGTAAGCTGTTTGAACACAGCAGGCAGTGGCGGCTGGTGACATTTGAAAGTGGTGAGGCGTAAAACAATTGTCGTACTTCACTGCGGCGAGCGAGCGTAGCGAGCGAGCCTGAACCACCTACGGAGGGTTCGGGGGGGGTTCGGGGGGGGTTCTCCCCCCAAGAAAATGTTGAAAAGAGAGTGAGCAAATGGTGCATTTTCAAGCAAATTTGAGAGTTACTCAAGCTGTAAATGGTATTTTTAAGCCAAACCACGTCAGTATTACGCGGGACGGAGCACATGATCCACTTTCACTGCATTGCTCACCTTTAAGTGTGGCTCCAATGCTCTGCACCCCGCCAACCCCCCTCGTGTTTGTAGTTCGTGCTTGGGTCATTTCCTGCATGATGTAATAAAGTTTGACCTTTTCAATTACGTAGTAAAACTAAAAATCATAATCATGTACACTGTAATATATCATCGCGGTAGTAACCTTGTGTGCCTCACAAAGTAAACTCTATTTGAATTCGCTTGTTTTAACCCTACTAAAATCTATTCACATTTCAAAATTAAAAGTCTATGTTGCCTTATTTCTACCGGGACACGTAAAAATATTTGTAAAGTTTAAAATCTGATGGAAATAAAGGTTTTTAATTACACAACAGTTAGAAATTCTTTGTCAAGCAGACGCCTTTCCTTCTACACACTCGTGTATCCCACAGTTGCATTAATGGGTTCAGGATCAACAGTCCCTCGCTTAACAGGCAGAGAAAGGTAAATACAACAAAGGTGTCTATATTTAAATAGTTAGCGCCGGGTTGCAGAAGCTGCTTGATATTTGACATCTGTTTATTTTAAAAATGCTGCCAGAAGAAAAACAATTGAATGGCCACTTAATTTGTCATCGTCCATCAGAACTCTTTCAACGTTATCTGGGGGTGCTACAGCACCTCATGAACAAACCTAGAGTCAATAAAATTGAATTTTTTTGTTAGTTTTATATAGCGTGATGCTATCAGAGCGCTTTACATTACAGACGGACACATTCATTTGGCTGAACATACTAGACATTCCATTCTACCCAAATGGGCTACCTCACAAATTTTTTATCGTCCCAGAGTTGTTGAAACTCTGCCTGCTTTTCTAGTCAGATCATGGTAACCAGTGCGCCACTGCTCCACCTTAAAGGCATATACCTGGGGTCGATCAGTTAGTCTTGCTATCAATCCTGCAAGAGCTTTAGGGTCAAGTGTGTATTGGCGGTCTTTAAACACCTGTGGTCACGCAGTCCTTGACCGGGCATGTGGAACTCGCTATTTTCACAAAAATAACACTGATATAAATAGCCCAAACACTAAGTGAAAATTAAAAAATACGCCTATCTCTCAGGCTCCAGAAATGAACCGTACAAGTCATATGCCCTGAAAACAGCTGGGTTCCTTTGTTAACTACTCCTGTGCAGCAGAACCAGTGCGCAGCCAGCAAACGCACACCACATTCCCTCTCACAACTCTCCCGCCACAGTTCAAGCCTAAAAACCCACAGCAAACACTCGTCGGTGAAATGTTGACAGAGGCTCGACCACAGTAGCCGGTAGTGTTCTGCCCGGTACACTTTGTGTCCCCGCGAGGGAGAAGGTATCGGTAGTGCAGCAGGTGCAGTGGCACCAGAACCTACTACACCTCAATCGTGCCTGCATTTTTATGATCAAATGTAACGTGTGTTGTGTGTGTGTGGGGGGGGGTTGCTTGCTCGATTGAGTCCATGGCATCTTTGTTGCGCCAATGCAGCCATTCACCATGGATGAAAACAAATCATACCATACACCCTAGTACAGCTCCCGGCATCCTCTCGCAAGTGCAGCTTTCGGGGTACCCGAAGTGGATAAGACACATTTCAACACAAGGATATCAAAGACATGTTAAAAACCGAGTGTAATCCTGCCAGTCAATTCACAGGCACGCGCGTGCTTCACTGCACTGTTACGGGAGCAGACCGGGAAAAGTGCTGCAAAGGACAACTCTGTCCTCTGTTCACCCTCCTCTATATAAAGTGCCTGCCTCTTCCATCAGAAGAACAACGGCACGGATTAACAGGTCTCCCTGCAAAGTCTCACAGTGTCCTGCAGTTGTCTCCGCTTGACATCACGGTGTCATTTCAGTCTGCAGGGGTGCTCCGAGTGCAGGCTTGTTGTCTGAACTGTGTACAAATGAAAATGATCAACCCCCCGCTTTATCAGCATTACTTTAGTTATCTTGTAAAGTTGGTGCCCCAGACCCCATGAACAAAACTCGGTGCAGCCCCTCGGTTCGCGGTCATGGAATGGGTATAATGACAGAAGGGCCTGGGCAGCAGCTCTTTCAAAGAAATCTGGAGGTTGAAAGGCTAATGTTAGTGTAGCGCACAGCGTCTGCGGCAGTCGCGGCTCGCAATACTCGCGGGGAGGTCGCGGGGGTAGGGGCCGGGGGAGTTTAAAATTAAAATAAAAGAAAAAGAAAACTTACCTGACCGGGTCCGCGCCGCCTCTGCTCCTGGGCCGGGGTCCAGCGTTGGCGCTCTGACTTCAACTTGTAAACAGGAACAGCCGCGTCACTGGCAACCCCTCTCAGCCAATACTGACGCTGCTCCAGCAGTGCCAGGATTGGCTTAGCAGGGATACTCGCCGCCCTGCCGCCCATTAGGAGACCGAGGGTTGCGGCGTTGATCAACCCTCGCTCTCCTAATGCGCAGCCGCCAGCCAGAGCAAACACTAGTGCGCATGACTGGGCTGGTCGGAAAAATTCTCCGACCTAAACCCAACATGCGCACTTGTGCTGCTGCCTGCTAGGTGCTCCGCGCCACCCCCTGGTCTGACAATGCATGTCAGTCAGCATGACGCCGGACCGCCCACCCCCTTCAGACTCTGAAGGGGGTGAGCGGTCCGGCGTCATGCTGACTGACATGCATTGTCAGTTCAGACAGAGCCGCCGAGGGAGCTGCGGGCGCGGCTTGTGGGTCAATGCCCCAGCGCCCTAATGGACGCACCGCCACTGAGTCAGCAGGATGTCATTGGTACACAGAAATCATTGCTTCCCACACTTGAGCAAGATACAGACGTAATTCCCCCCCGTACTGCACAATGCAGGAACGGTAAAGGGGCATTAATTTCCCCACCCCTCCCTGTTGCAAGGTAAATTTAAATTGCCCACACCTCAGCTCTAAGGCAGTGCACTTGAGGAAAGAAATAAAAGCCCCCACCCTTGGGCTAAGCAGGGGGCATGATCATTTTTACCCCTAGCCTCACTCTACAGGATGTATTTAACCATCACTGTCCTGGTCAGGGCAGGGGACTCAGGATAAAGGCCTTCTTTAGTTTTGCATCTCTCTCCAGCCTGGATAACAGGCTGGGAAGGGATATTTTGCACTCTACTGCTTTATTTTATTGTTTTTATTTATTTTTTCTCATTCTTTCCTATGTTTGTTCACACAGGAAGGGATGGGGAGTGACTATGTACTTCACATGCACCTTTACAATTTTTTTAATGCATATTCCAAATATTCTTTTTTTTTTTTTTTTTTTATCTGGAGATCACAAGCCAAAAACTACAGGCCTTATTTAGAATGTAGCTGATGGGATTCTCCATCGCAAAGGTGTTGGATATTCTGCCTGCAGTATTACAAGTGCATTATAGCCTATGGCACTTGTAAAGTGAAGGATTGGTTATTCGGCACGTTTTGACAGAGTATCCCATCCGCCAATCTCAATTTTTGACTGATTTCTCAGGAGCTGCTTGACGTATATACACCAAACCAAGTAGAGGCACCAAATAGTGGGAACTGGCTGTTGTGCCATCAACATTTGGTGAAGTTTCATCCAGCAGTTCCAAATGTTTGTGACCAAAGTTTGGTAAGGGAAAATTAGTTGACAATTGAAAAGTTAAAAGTTTTGGCATGAGCCGATTGTCATGGTCGCCGAAGTTAGAGGCATCTGACAGATTAAAATAGATCAGGGCTCCAACACCGCCTCCGTCAACTTTGGTCAGGCTCCATGTCCTAGGGTCGGCAGAAGCAAACCTGACCATTGACAATCAAGCTATCTTACTTCTGTTTAAGGTGTGTGCATGTAGCTATTTAGTTTCTTGAAGTTGTTGAAGCTTCCTGCGGGTGATAGTGGGTGGAATGTGGATCTGCAGTTGCTGCAATACTTTGGGTCTGTGCCTTTATGGGTTCCTGGTGTTGATTTATCAAACTGTGGGGACCTCTTGGCTTTTAGTATTTGTGGGAGATGCAGCCTGAATATCGGAGATGGAATACCGAGGTGCATGAATATCGAGGTCAAAACATTGAATCCAAAATATGGAAACATTAGTAAGTATTGGTTTTCTATAACTAACTGCACATGTATGTGCCTTGACAATATATCGTTCCATGGGATGAAAGGAGGGCTGGCCGGGGTTTTGAAGACTCTGGGCCTCATCTACTGTATTTTAACGGATGGCAGCGCAACAAGCCTTCCTGCTGCGCTGGCGTGCTTCAAAATAAAAAGGCTGGGATGTGCCATATCTACAAAATACGGTGCATTCCTGTCCTTCTCTCCAATGCACAAACAGCAGCGGTGCGCCAACGCAGACACCATGCACAAAAACAATAATTGATGGTATTTTCCTCTTCCTCTGCGTGCTGCGCATGGAAAAAGCAAAAAAACAAAGAGAAATACAAGTTTTTTTCCTCGCTGTGCCACTCCTGGAGGCGTAGGATTCTGACGCATTCTCAGCTTTACAAAATGTTGTAAATCTGGGAATGTGTCAAGTTCCATGGATGTTGCGTGGTAACACCCACAGCAAAACCCATGGAATGGAACTTTCACACAGAGTAATGCGTGAAAAGGTCCCATATTTACAAGGCCATGAAAAGTCGCACAGGGTGACCTTATGTGGCCCTGTCAATATGGGCAAGCACAGTGCGCTGCGTCAAAAAAAGTGAAACACCGGTGGAACAATGGGCTTGTAAATGAGGCCCTCTGTTTATTCTAAAACAGGCCTGCCGAACACAGACCCAAGAGGGGACGGATCTATGCCAGATTTAATGAGCGCCACCTAAAATTAATCTAGATTCAATTAATCAAAAATCATGGAGATGATTTACATGGGCTGTGGTTATGCTGAAACTCTGTCATGCATTCCTCACTCCTGTGCCTGCCTTCCAGGACTAACCTGAGGCTGCTAAGTACATTGGGGCTTATTTGCAAGCCCCTTGCGCCGCCGGTGCGTCACTTTTTCCCATGTTAAAAGTGACGCACCGGCGGCGCAAGAGGCTTGTAAATAAGCCCCATTAGTACTTCCTGTTTCTCTTGAGACTACCTGACCTTGAGAGCCATTTTTAAATTGTTTCTATTTTCCTCCGTTTAGAATTAAATCACAGGCTGCTTTAGTTCTTCTATTTTAAGTCTATGGAACAGAACACTGAAAGGTGTTGAAAAAGAGCACCTTTGCTCAGTATGGGGTAATTAAAGGGACTTCCAATGGCAGAGCAGGTGGGGGCATAAACATTCAGGGGCAGATCTACAAGAAACTAACGCAGCGCGGTGCCACAAGTCATTTTGCTGCGCTGCGTTAGTTTCGAAGCACAGGGATGCAACATATTTGTCGCATCTCTGTGCTTCCCCCTGCGCTGGCGCACAAACTGCTGCCATGCGCCCACGCAGGCACCCTTGCACCATGGTGCAAGGATGCCTGCGTCGTGGGGAGATTGTTTTTGTGCAGGAAGGGGCACCTTCCTGCACAAAAACAATCAATTGAGGTGATTTCCTCCTCCAATGTGTGCTGTAGAATGCAGCACGCATTGAAAGAGGAAAAAAACGAGGAGAAATTAAAACATTTCTCCTCGTTGCACCTCGCTACGCCACCGGAGGCATAGCATTCTGACGCATTTCCAGATTTACGATTTCTCACCCACAGCAACACCCATGTCACGCCCCTAACATGCAAAGTGTTGCGTGAACAGGGGCAATATTTACAAGTACAGGTTAAGTCACGCAGAGAGACTTTACCTGTGCTTGTAAATATCACTCAGCAGGCTGTGCCACCGGTGCGTCACGCAACGTGATGCACCGGTGGTGCAAGGGGCTTGTAAATCTGCCCCTATGTTTCAACTCAGAGTAAGAGCCTGCAGAGGCTAGAAGGCAGATGTCTCAGCGGAAATGACGCTGATGTTCGGTTTTTGGAACAGATGGGCCCCTGTCTCGAGCCGTCCAAGAGGCGAGGCTGTGCATATAAGAACTAATTGTGTCAAGCGCGGAGTGACATTTCCCTTGTACCCGCTTGGGACGTCAGCTGGTGGCCAGCACCATTGACAAGCCAAAATTTTGTCTAAGCGCTTACAGTGGTGGAATCTTGCTTCTTGGCTCTTCGGAGAATGAAGATGCCAAATAAAATTTCATTAACTCTCGCATGGATTGAAATTCATAATCACCGTCATGTGTTCTGGTGCCATTGCAACATGTCTCTATTAAAATAAAGGTAATTTAGTGCAAATTATTCCGGGTATATTTATTAGGTCTGGGCAACATTGCTGTGACGCCAGCGTAATTCGCGTAACTTCATTAATTTCACGTTACGCTTGTTATGCGAAAATCCCAATATGACACCACTTCGTGTAATTATCCGACCTTCATGGCAAAAAGTTTGCTTGAGCTCACTTGAACAATGTAAATGACAGGAATGCAAGTCACTGCTGTGTGCAGTGCGCACTTTTTTTTAATTGCAAATTGTGTTCTTGCATCCAAAATGGAAACGAGGCCGCATTCATGCTAAAATATTGCAGCAATTTGTTTATTTTTTTAAAATTTTAAATGAGTACACACAATTGCATGTAATTTTCCTGAGATTTTGAGTAATTATGTGTGTGCCGCACTAAAACCAGAGAATCTGATGCTTGTCTTTACCCTAAAATTAATTTTACACTCTACAACTGTGGTAAAGAGAATCTAAAATATATAAAATTGTATGCAGTTGGTTTTTGCCAGTACCCTGGCGTAGGCCAAAAGGTTCTAGATCAAATCACTGTTTCGACTTTTCTACTATACCGCGCTGCTGTGAATTCACCACTAGCCTTTTATTTTTGCTTAATCTCTGTGGGGGACTACCTATGTGGCACACCCCTTTTAAGGTCCCACCTACCAGACTGTGGGCAGGCGAAAGCCTCTTGTGCAACATGGCGGCCCTAGGTTGGAATGCATTGCCCTTGGCTCTTCGCAGTATTTCAGACTCCCGCACTTTTAAAAAAAAGTTGAAAACCTTCCTGTTTTAAGCTCTGATTCATGACCGCTCAGGTTTCCGCGCCGGGACACTCTTTGGAGTAGCCGAGCGCGTTACAAATGCATATAACATAACATAACATGCCAAGAATTACAATGAGCTTACAGTCTGCCTGTTGCTTACCGTTGGTTGACATTATTGTCACTTTTATTGGCTTGCCTTTAACTTCTTGTGTTTGTCCCTCCCCTAGAGCATGGTCTCATTACCATCTTTTTGATTGTCTGACATATATCTTTCCACTGCTCACATGTAGGGAAATACTATAGGTGCTATTCTTAAGCACTCTATGAGAGTTCATGTGTTTTCCAGCTCTCTCCTTCACGTGCTACTTGCCCCTCAGATATCTGACACCCCACAGTCGGTTTTGCTTCCCCACTTGCCTTTTCCCTCCTGTGCTGCTTTTCATGTTAGAGCGCCGCCCCTCATCCCACGTCCTCCATGTTGTTCCCTTCTCCACCACTCCGTTTTTTTTTTAGTTTAATCTAACCCGCTATATGCAGAGCTCCACACTCTAGCTCCTCCATTGCTCCCCCACTCCTCGTGGTCCCTAAAATACTTATTTTTATTTTTTTGGGATGGTCCAACAGTTCATATTTGCTGCTAGGTCGCTCAAATTTCACAAATGCACTTTTGCACAAGTGCAAATAATTTTTTTATTTACTGTTCATGTGGCGTCCACCATTTTGGATCATTAAATAAAAAAAAAAAATCTGCATTTATGTTTGTATCATTAAGTAGGCACACGTTTAAGGGATGATGTGTGCATACTTATATGTCATATCATGCATCAATCAAGCAAGTAGTATTTGTAGAGCACAGCTATTCACCCAGTGAATCCAGGCGCTTTGCTGCAGGGTTCAGTCAAAGAGCCAGGTCTTGAGTCCGTTCCTGAAGTGGGCCAGCGAAGGTGCAGGGCTGAGGTGGAGGGGTAGGGTGTTCCAGGCCTTGGTGGCGAGTTGTGAGAAGGAGCGAGGTGTGTGGAGCGGAGTTTCTGGTGGGTTGGTGGAAGATCAGGCGGTGGTTCAAGAAGGCTGGGCCTTGGTTGTGGAGAGCTTTGTGGGCGTCGGTCAGGTGCTTGAACTGGCATCTCCTCTGGACAGGGAGCCAGTGGAGATCTTTCAGGTGCTGAATGATGTGTGTTCTCTTGGGCAGGCTGAGGATTAGTCTGCATGCAGTTGCCTATTAAATTGCAGAGCTTCAGGACTCCATCACATGTATGCATTTATACACTAAGGGGTAATTCACAAGACCGTGCGATAACTACCGCAAGAGTAGCATAACGCAACTTTCAATATCGCAGCCCAGCGCGGGAAAATAACCCCGTGTCAACGTGGAATTCACAACAAGGCGGTAGCATGCGATAGTCACCAGATAACACGTCAAATGTCAGCGTGAAAATCAACGCCACACCGAAAAAATACGAAACCCGAACGCGAGAAATCATGCGATGAGGCCAATCGCGGTACAAAAAGTAGCGAAAAGCAGCCTCAGGCCTGCAAATCCCACGCGCCTGGCAGGAAATTGCACCATAAAAACCACAGAAACAACACACCAGAAACAAGCCAAAGCACGTAGCAACATGGATGCACCCTGACCCAGCGCAGAGGTCAACGCGAACCCCACAACCCCCACAGACCACCAGCAAGGAACAACTGGGCCAAGGAGAAAAGGGAGAGGAAGACGGGGTGCAGACCGCAGGAAAACAAGACCAGCGTCACGGAGGTGACAGAACACTACCAGCAACTGACCCACAAGCAGACCACCTGGAATGCAGTCGGAGTGCCCAGGAGGCCAATCCAGGAGGCCAAGAGGCGCCGGCAGGACGTGACAACCTAAACCAGGTACAAACCCGATGCCAACAGTAAGGCAGCAACGGCGACAGGAGGTGGCAGTCCAGCACCACAGGAGGAGCTGGAGGAAACCCAGGCCACAGTCATCAGTGTGGAGACGGTGCAAGGAATAGGGAGTACGGACACAGCTCGAGAGGACCTGACACAACATCAACAGGGTGATGATCCAACAGGGACTGGGGGGACGGGGGTGATGGGCACAATGCCACACATGCACAATGAGGTGTAGCACACTGCACACCCACAATTACCCAGGGACATGTCCCCCAGCCCGTGGCACACTGCAGCACACACACATAGCAATCACAGCACATACCATGACAATGTGGCACAAAGTGCAACACCCACACTGCAGAACAGGGGACACAACTGGGTCCGCCCAGGCGCAGAAACAGAACAATCACATTGGACAGAGCAGGGAACTGTGAGATGCATATCTACCCCTACAACCCCACATCAGCCATGTAGGCCAAATGTACACTGTCCCAACTCAAATAGCCACCACCGCCCAAACAGTCACAATGTACATTGCCACACAGTCTGCATGTCGACAAGAACAAGGCGCCAACACAATGCCAACATGCACCTCCCCATCACAATGCAGAGGGACAAACAACACCTCCAGCAGGTCAGAACAGACAACCCATCAGTGATGCCCGAGACGAACACCACACCCCCGACACCGACGCCCTACAACAGCCCATGGACATCCCACACAACCCACCACCAGGACCAGGGCAGACAAGCTACTCAGAGGAGAACCCAGCCCCTGCAACAGACCACACAGCATGAAGCACCCGCAATCACGGCTGCCTCACAACACTTCACTGACCCACACATGGCACCCCAATGCCAGGTGGCAGAACGCCAAAAGGAGGTGGCCCAACAGGTGAGGGCGTTGCGTAACCCATGGAATGCGAACTAGAACACATACGTGGGTGTCCAATACCCTTCAGGGACCACCTATACCCCACAAAGGAGACCCACACTGCCATAGAGACACATGCAGATGCACATACCCAGTACAGAACCACGCCCAGGGGCACGCACATATCAGTCACACACCCACGTTGGCTCTGCGTACGACGGCACAGTCCAATCCCCTTACAAATTGAGTGGGTGACGACAAAGCTACATGTCTAGGTTCTAGCTCGCTGCCTGCGGTGACATGTCTGCGTCCGCTGTACACAGCACAATGTAATGTCGTAGGGCCCAGGGCCCCCATGCATACAACAAGACCACAGGGACACATGCACATATCATGTTGAACTAGCTACGGGCACGTGCGCCCGGCCCCTTTATTGGCAGGGCCACATGTACAGTGACGCCTGTGCGGGATGTGTGTGGGGTGAGTATAAGCCAGCCTGCACAGAGTGCTTGGTGCTGCCAACAACCTGAACAGTGGACACCAGTGTAATGGAAACAGAAAACACCAGCATAACAGAGACAACTGCAGAGCAACATGGAGGGATTCGGAGTAAGGACAGAGGTCACCCAATATTCAGTCAGGAGGTTCCGTGAGTTGCAGTGCACTGAGGTAGGGGCACTAGAGAAGAGCGCGCTCATGTGAAGAAATTGCTAGGATTGTGTCCCTTCGGGTTAGTCCTGATGCAGATGCAGTGGGGTGTGTTACACCTGCATCAACTTCCTCATCAACGTCCCAGGTCTCCCACATTGCCTGAGGTGACAGTTGCGTCCGCAGTCCACAGCGCAATACCCAGTATTAGATCCGGGTGTGTAGCTTGACTACCACCGCCAGTCTGCATTCCTGCCTTGGGGCTGTTGCCTCCTGCCCTCCCATTGTCTGTGCCTTCTCCCGTCCGCACAATTGACACATCCTCCTCATCATGGTCCCAGGTCTTCCCCACTTCATGAGGTGACATTGCTGCGCAACCTCACAACAGCACAAAACTCAATCAGTAACGGACAATGGCTTGCGGTGCACTGAGTCACTGGCACCTGGAGTGCTGAGCAGGGTATCAGGCCGATGATGGCATCCACGACAGGTCTGAGCAACTCCGTAGGTCGGTCAGGACCACCGTTTTGACTCTGGCAGATGGCGGTTGGAGGTGGTCCTTGGGGTGGTGGCGTGTGCCTCCTGCGGTGATGCGACGTCCGGGCCGGTCAAGACTCGATGCTTTGTGTGGGCCCTGGTGGCCCGCAGTTGAGGCCGGAGGATGCGGACAGCGCAGGGCCACAGACACATGGCGTGGATGACCCCAAGACCATCGCTACAGAGGCCATTCAATGTCTCAGAAGAAGGGGTCCCAGGCCTGAGCAGCACAGAGTTAGTGGCCCCGGATGCACTGCGGCCGGCACAGGCACCCAGCCACGGGACGGTGACTTGTGGTGAAGTCAGATGGGCCATGCGACCTGAGCGGGTCCCCATCAATGTCCGAGGTATATGTTGCAGAGGGTTTCGGGGGACAGTGGAAGGTGTCCTCCAGGGCATGATGCGGAAGGTCTGATGTTATCTGGAAGCAGCAAATGGAGGAGTGGAAAGCGCAACCCTCGTTTTCACCAACAATTCGGTATCAGCTACATGAGGATGAAAACTAGCCCCTAGTCCATATACTCAAACGCCACCAATGTGCGACCAGTGAGTGTCCATGAATGTCGGGGACCACACTTAGTGGCACAGGTGCTGTGAGGGGATGCAGTCTGCGATGATGCCGGTACACAGATGTGAACTCCAACATTGCCAAATCAAGACTCTGTGACCTACTGGACTGCAGTGTAGGCCAGAGGCAGCGGTCAGCACGGCCCATTCACCGAGTGTCGCCGGCATAGGTTGGATGGCCCCACCGGCCTGCGTAGTTCAGGTTCAGTGGCACCACGTGTAGCCGGCTGGCGTTGAACAGGGTTAGTGGCACCACGTGTAGCCGGTTGGCGTTGAACAGGGTTAGTGGCACCACGTGTAGCTGGCTGGTGTTGAACAGGGTTAGTGGCACCACGTGTAGCCGGCTGGCGTTGAACAGGGTTAGTGGCAACACGTGTCGCAAGATGCCCATATGGAACTATGCCTCACTGATCGGGGGGTCTGGTGCTGTGGCGGCTGGCCCGGATTTGGGGTCACTGCCATTCATGTCTCAGGACACAGTTTCACATATGGGACCTACTGGTACGAAGAGTAGGCCTAAGGCGGCAGTGGAGTACGTCAACGAGAAAGGAATAAAGCGGGCCTGTGTCGTGGAGGCCGTGATGGTCTGAGGTGGCTGCCAAGGTCGCGGAACTCAGGCTTGGAGCTTGCGCAGGCACGTGGTGGGCCCTCCTTGACACACGCCGGTGTTGGCGGGTGATCAGTGTGGCCTGGCTGCGCAGGGGCGGGCCTGACGGGTTCGTGGTCCAGCGTGCCGGGGTCCGGCAGGCGCACAGCATTGCTGGCAACTCGGCTCACGAGGACGGCGTCGGCCTCGTGGCGGGGTGGGAGGTGCCACCCTGGCAGAGACGTGGGTCTTTCCGGAAGAGGACCACGCCCAGGCCTACGTGCTTTTTATTCACACCCCTACGCTGGCATGGCATATGCCGGGCCATCCCACACCGCTGACGCTTAGGGGGGGCGTAACAGGCAACATTTCCGCAGGGTTCCCCACTGGCTGGGGTGACATGGTTGCGTCCACTGTCCACTACACTGCATACACCAGCGGTGTATGTCGCCATGGATAGGGGTGTGTTCTGCATACTGCGGTGTGTCCAGCACATCTCCGCCACCCATGGCATTGTGTACTTTCCCAATCATGGTTCTACTGCATCCTTCACACATGCCTGGTTGCCACCTCTCCACACATTCGGCTATTATGTGGCTGTGGTGCCATGCCGTTGCTGGCTCATGTTCAGGGCTTGCCCATGTGGACATTGTAAGTTGTTCTGTCGTGTTTGGTGGGTGGGCATGTTGTTGTGCCTGTTGTATGTGATTTTGTGACGTGTGCAATGCCAGAGTTGTGAGTTGCATGGTTGTGGAGTTGAGGTGTGTGGGGTGTTCATTTGGATATTGCCAAGGGTCTGTGCATTTCCCTTGTTGCTGATGGAGCAAGGTAAATAAGAAAAATTTTGAACCCCCTAATATAAATACTAGTAATTAATTCTATTAATTGTTTGGAAACTAATCAACATTTTACGTCTTTATAGATATCTTTTATATGGGATAATCGCAAATTCATGACTAAAAGATAACCTACTAACGCTTGTCTAAGTGATGTAATAATAACATAATAGTTCGCGTACTAATTAAAATAATGTTGCATGATTTGTGCTATGTAGTAAATTGTATTGTGGCAAAAGTATGCGGATGGTAAGTAAACATAGCTTTATATGTCGCTTTTGCTAGGTAATACCTAATTGGGGTACGTAGAATGACGGGTGGGAAACGAAAAGGCTTATTTTCTTTGTTTTGATTATGTTTGTGTTTGTTTTTATAATAGTTCGTACGGGCCTGCTAGGCCGCACTGTAAAAATGGCCGCCGAGGCAGATAAACGAAAGTGCGCAAGTGCAAAATGGCTTCCAATTGGGAGAAAGCTGTTGCCAATGACACGTGATCCGAAAGTAAAGCCCAGAATGAAAAGAACAAGGTCACCATGACCTGACACCAGAATGGGTGCCAAAAAGGGGACGCAGCGAGAGAATGCATGGGAACCAGAGATGCGACTGTGAATTAACAATGAACTGTTTTAATAAAGATACATGAAAAGTTGCGAATAAGGACTTGTCAATCGGATTGGTAATGTCCTAAAACCATGAGAAAGAACGAAAATTATAAACATTGTCGGAACTGGTTTGAACAAGGAGGGCAATGAGGAGATCCTTGCCACTTCTCCAATGGACCAATTAGCGTGAATCTCGCCCCCAAAGATTGAAACATTACTGTTTAGTAAGCTAGTTTTAGGGTACAAGAGGACCTACTCTTAAGTGATAACACAGGTTGTGTTATGATAGGGACATTTTCTGTATAAAACGTGTGTGAGTGAAATAGCAACCGGTTTTCTTGTGAAACTCTGGCCTTAATTCTCAGGAGCAGTATAGGCTCCACATGTGTTTTATCCCCAGAGAAACGTGTTTACCCATTGCTTGAAAGAAGGGTAAGGTAGAGGGAAGTGCTACACTTATCGAACGAAACTATATTCTTGTACAATAGAGTAAACTATCACTTTTGTTTAGCGAAAACAGACAATGGAAATGTGTTTTATGTTGTAACTAATAAGATTTGGTCAAGAAAACGAATTGCCGATAATTTTTGTAAAGGAGGGGTCAGAAGTAGAACTGACGTAGACAAAAGGCCGCGCTGGGATTGGCCAGTGCAATAGAAACACGGAAAACGCCCTGATTGGTGCGTTGTTGTGAGACACGCTGGGATAGGTCCGAATAACAGTGACGTGGAGGTTTCGGATTGGTGCGTTAGTGTGAGACGCGCTGGGATAGGTCCAAATAGCACATAGAGATCAGAGCAGAGTTACGAGTTTACAGAAGAGAAAGAAATCGTGAAATATGGCTTATTATGAATACGGTAGAGAGAAACAGTCATGGATGGCGAAAATTAAGAACTTCTTTAAGAAAGACAAAAAGGTAGTAACTAGAGAGGGACAAGTAATTCCTCCGCCGAAAACACCAGCTTCGCATATGATGCTGAAATATGGTTATCATACTTGCATTTGGATAGAAAATTGGACAAAATATACTCAGAATGATGGAGTATTGGCTTTTCCAGAGAATGGATAGTTTAGCATGGCGATACTTCGAAATTTGAGGGAAAAAATGACAAAGCTTGAGCCAAGACCTAGACCGACACAGTTTGAAGCGTTAGGTGAATGGGAAGATGAGATGTATGAACGAGAAAGGTACAGAGGTGCAAAGAATCATGGTTTTGTTCCTGGAAGGTTGTGGGGAGTGAATCATGAGGACAGAATGAAGCGTTGGAGATATGCTAACATGACAGAAGGGTTGTTTCCAGCTTTTACAGTTGAAGAGGGTACAGGAAAGAAGTGTGTAGAGAAAAAGAAACATGCAGTTACAGAAAAGTACAGGTATGGAGGTAGCGAGACAGAGGATGAATTGCTGGAAGATATTTTAAACAGAAACCCACCTCCATATCAACAGAATTCTGCGGTGGTGACACCCAATGCACCGCCAATGGAAACTGGGAGGAATAAAAGTCCAGAACGAAGATACGAGATAAATAGGTCAAATGAACAGCTAAAAACTCCACAGAGTGAAAATTGCGATAACAACAATGCAACTTAGTTAGCGAAAACCACAAAAGAATTGACAGAGAAAATAAGAGAGTTAACAATGAACATGGAAGCTGTGACTGTGCCAGTAACGATAGGACCAGTAATACCAGTTTTTGAGAATCAGAAAATAGATGAACATTCCTTAGTCATTCCCATGAACTCAAATTTGCAAAGAATGAGAGAAGGGATGGAACTGGAAAATGAAAGGGCAAGAAATTTGGTCAGTCCATATAGACCGAGCCCACCTACTAATCTGACTGTAAACGAGAGCGAGATGAGAAGGATTCCTATGGGAACTGAGTCTGCATCAGAAACACCTGAGAGGAATAGAAATTGGATAGAAATGAATAGTACACCTGTAGGTCCCACTCCAGACGAATTAAATGAATGGATGAGAAACTTGCAGAAGAAAGAGACAGAACCAAAACCATTAGATGTAATTAGGCTTAAAATAGATATGGAGGAATTAATTTTAGGGACTATTGGGACGGAAAAACGAAAAACGTACCAAGACGACGAGATTATGTTCTTATGCAAGAGCATTACTTGGAGAGCTAGAAATCTGCATGACAAATTGGAAGAGACAGCGAATGAACTAGGAGTGGAATTTGTGAAAGTCAGGAGCTTACAGAAACCGTATAGGGTAGATTTTTGTGAAAAAGATATAGAAAATCTGAACACATCAGGACGTTTAACACAGATAAAAGAATTGATTGTTTTGCTAAGAAAATGGGGTGATGTGGACAGATGGAGAAGCAGGTGGACTAAAAGGAATGAGAGAACAACTGACAAAGCGTCTTTAGCTTTTGCGGTGACAGACAAGGAGTCGGTTGTAAGGGAGTATCCCATGAGAGAAACTCCAGGAGGCAGTTATGTACATGTCCCTTGGACCAGACAGGATATATTGTCATTTACAAATGACTTTCCAAAATTGAGAGAAAAACCTGTAGAATGGTACAGACAAGTAGAAAGGTTTGTCAAAGTTTCAAAGGTGTTGTGGGTGGATTTGGATAGGTTATTTGATATTGTAGTACCAGCAGATTTATGGACAGAATGCAAAATCACCATTGATTGGCCAACTGTAGAATATCCTAGGGATGCATAAACCGGAGCGCCAGGACCCGAGGTGATGAGGAAATATGAGCAGGTTATTACGTTCCTGAAAAATAAAATTCCGCCCAAAGAAACTGATTGGGTAAAAATTGATAGAACTATGCAGGAGAGTAAGGAATCTGTACATGCTTACTATGAGAGGCTGCTTTTGGTCTTCAAACAGTACAGCGGTTATGAGACTCTGAATGAGAAGGACATGAGTCATTTTCTATATAGATTTGTTTATGGGCTGAAACCAGAAATAAGCGAAATGATTAAGCAGCATATGATATGTTGGCAGAATAGTACAGTGGATGAGGTGCTGAGGTATGCTAAGTATTGTAGTGATGACATTGAGAGTAGACAGCGTAAATTAGAGGAGAAAGCAATGTGGGCACAAGTGAAAGTTGCAGAAAAACAAGAAGCTCAACTGAATAACCAGGTTAATGAGACAGGACAAAATAAATTCAAACCAAATATAGGTAAAGGAAAAGGCCAGATGAGTATAGAAGAAGCAAAGAAAAAGTGGCCATGCCACAACTGCGGAAAGTTAGGACATTGGAGAAACGAGTGTAAATTTCCTCCAAAAGCTAATGCAGAAAATCAATCATTAAACCCACAGGTGCAGAGTGAGGTGAGTTACCAACAACTGCAGCAACCGCAGGTAGTTACGCAACAGAGTCAGGTGCCACAACCACCGCTACCCAAGAGTGTAAATCCACAGAGATACAGTACAGAGACAGGATTCTACGGAGGAGAGCAGGTAACACAATTGCCGCACGCAGCTGCAATATCGCAGTATTGGTTGCGACAGGATGGAAATGAGTCGGATGAAAGTTTATGACGGTCCCTAGGAGAGGAGGAAGAGTGCGTACTTGGCGCAACTCTAGAGGTAGATCAGACAGGTCCATTTGTGGATGGAGAAGTGAATGGTGCAGATGTAACATTCCTTGTGGACACTGGAGCTACCCGGTCTACTGTTAGATCAGTAGAAATTCCAAACCTTCCTCTCTCAGGTGAAAATATCCAAGTCGTTGGTGTTTTGAATCAGCAAATTAAGGCACCACTTACAAAATTAGTAGAAGTAAAAATTGGACCGTTCAGAGAGATGCACCGATTTGTGGTATGTGATTGCAGTCCTGTAAATTTACTTGGACGCGATCTACTTTGCAAAATGAATTGCCCCATCTATTGTACGCCAGACGGCATTGCATTTCAGACACCAGATGAAGATGTATTATATAAAATGACAATGGCAGAATTAGAGCCAGGAGTGAATGACTTGTTTCCTGTGTTCGATGTAGAGAAAATCCCAATTGAGTTAAAAAAAACAGTAAAACAGGAAGTGTGGGATTTTACGGGTGAAGATATTGGGTTAATGAAATGAGTAGACCCTGTTAAAATTACTGTTAAAAAAGGGACAAATTACCCAAATATTCCACAATATAAATTGACACCAGAAATCATTGAAGGAATAACCCCTGTGATAAATAAAATGATTGAACGAGGAATATTGAAAGAAATAATGAGCAGTCCATGTAATTCGCCTATAATGGGACTGAAAAAGCCAAATGGAACATATAGAATAGTACAGGATTTACGAAGGGTTAATAAAATTGTTGTTCCTTGTTGTCCAATTGTACCAAACCCTGCTGTAATACTGTATCAGATTCCACATGAGGCAGAATGGTACACCGTCATTGATTTGTGCCATGCATTTTTCTCTATCCCGTTACATCCAGATAGCCAGACATTATTTGTGTTCAGGTTCGGAGAGCGTATTTTGGCATGGTGCCGAATTCCTCAGGGGTACACAGAGAGTCCCTCGATCTTCAATCAGATCCTAAAGAAATCGTTGGAAGATTTAAAAATGCCTGAAAAATCCGTGATGGTTCAATACATTGATGACCTATTGGTGGCATCAAAAACGAAAGAGGCATGTGTTACTGACACCATTGCTTTACTGAACCATCTAGCAGAAGGAGGACATAAAGTGTCCCCGTCGAAACTACAGTTTTGCCAGCAAGAAGTTCAATACCTAGGTCATAAAATTGAAAAGGGAGTGCGAAAGGTAACGACTGAAAGAATAAAAATTATCCGAGGAATGAGAGCTCCGATGACACAAAGAGAGGTGAGAATGTTCCTGGGAATGGTTGGATATTGTCGACAGTGGATCAGTGGATTTTCACTAATTGCAAAACCATTACAGCGATTGACAAAAAAGGATGTTAAAGATCCATTTGAGTTGAATGATGAAGAAATGAAAGCCTTCAGAGAACTGAAAGCGAGATTGTGTGAAGCACTGGGAATGCCTGACTTTGAAAAAGATTTTGAACTGTATTGTAGTGAGAGAGATGGATGTGCACTTTCAGTTTTAGTGCAAAGACATGGAAATATGAAAAGACCTATTGCATATTTTTCAGCTGTTTTAGACCCAGTAGCGAAAGCGTTGCCTGGATGTCTGAAAGCAGTAGCTGCTACTTGTGTGAGTCTGGAACAAAGTGAAGGCATTGTGATGGGATACCCACTGAGGGTATATGTTCCTCATTCTGTCGAAATTCTCCTGACAAGAACAAAAACTCAATACATGACGCATAGTCGGCTGACTAGGTACGAAAAAGTGATTTTAAGTGCAGACAATGTAACTATCGACAGATGCACAAGTGTGAATCCTTCGACATCATTGCCAGATGAAAAGAGTGTGAAAGACAAAGATGAGGTTGATCATGATTGCTTGAATGTACTTGAATACTGTACAAAACCAAGGCCAGATATCAGAGATGAGCCTTTAAAAGAATCAGATTATGTGATGTTTGTGGATGGCTCATGCTTGAGGACAGATGAAGGAGTTTTGAGTGCAGCGTATGCAGTATGTACAGTAAGTGCCATAATGGAAGCATCTTGTTTGAGAGGGATACGTTCCGCCCAAGTGGCTGAGCTGATTGCTCTAATACAGGCATGCAAACTGGGAAAGAATGTCCGAATCACAGTGATCACGGATAGCCAATATGGCTTCGGAGTGGTTCATGAATTTGGGCAGATCTGGTCCCAAAGAGGTTTCTTGACGTCTGCAGGAACTCCGATTCGAAATGGCGTGTTTGTGAAAAAATTGCTTGAGGCGATACAGCTGCCTAGACAAATTGCCGTGGTGAAGTGCAATGCACATAAAAATGGGGAAGACTACATAATCGTGGGCAATAATTATGCCGATGAGGTAGCTCAATACTGTGCTAAAAATGAAGTCTCACTAAACAGGAGGCAAGAAAGAGAGCATGTTTCATGTCCTTTGCTTTTTACTAACATTGTCGAAACATGGGATGAGGTGAGATAGTTACAGGAAGCAGCAGATGATGAGGAGAAAGATAATTGGATAAAAGCAGGATGCAGAAAAAGGGAAGAAGATGATGTTTGGGTTTATAGAGATGAAAGACCAGTTATGCCTGATAGCATGATTTCTGACATGGCACGGATGTACCATGGACAAGCTCATATTGGAAGAGATGCAATTATCCGACTTTTCAGACAAACCTGGTATAACCCAAAATTCAGAACCATAGCTGAAAGTCTTTGTCAAAGATGTCTTATCTGCCAGCAGATTAACCCAGGAAGGAAAACAGTAGTGAGTTTAGGAACAATAGGTCGAGAAGGAAGTCCTTTCACGAGATGCAACTAGATTTTATAGAAATGCCCCCAAGCAATAGACTGAGGTACGTTCTTGTGGTCGTTTGTTTGTTTTCTCGTTGGGTGGAAGCCTATCCGACAAGAAGGAATGATGGAATTACAGTAGCAAAGCTTTTGCTAAGAGAATTCATTCCAAGGTTTGGTTTTCCAGTAACGATTGAAACAGATAGAGGAAAACATTTTCAAAATGAATTAGTTCAACTGATATGTGAGGCTCTTGGTATTCAACAGAAATTGCATTGTGCATACAGACCAGAGGCTTCTGGAGTAGTAGAACAAGTGAATGGAACAATAAAGAATAGGTTAAGAAAAATGTGTCAAGCCACAGGACTGAAATGGCCAGATGCCCTTCCCCTGGTACTGGTGACTATCAGAAGCATACCTGATAGGAAAACAGGGTTGAGTCCCCACGAAATTATCATGGGACGAGCAATGAGACAAGCTCATGTACCTGTCAACAAACTGTTGACTATAACTGATGATCTCGTGATGGATTATTGCAAAGGATTGGCTGATGTGGTGCATTCTGTGTTTCATCAGGTTGGACCGGATGCGACCACTCTCGAAAGAAAACCAGCTCATGATCTGAATCCAGGAGATTGGGTCCGCATAAAAGTCCACAGAAGAAGAAACTGTTTGGTTCCTCGCTGGGACCAACCACGACAGGTGATCCTGGTAACAACAACTGCAGTCAAATGTGCAGGAGTGAAAAACTGGGTGCATGCCAGCCATACTATCAGAGTTCCAGATCCTGAAGCTCGACCTGTAAGTCGACATCTGGAGATATCTGATACCAGTTCAGCATCCGATGCAGAAGAAGAAAGAAACAGGGTTCCAGAACTTGAAGATCGACCTGTAAGTCGACATCTGGAAGACCCAGGTACAAGTCTGACAACTGAAGAAGAATTTTAAATAGCAAAAATTCCAGAACTGGAAGATCGACCTGTAAGTCGACATCTGGAAATATCAGTCACCAGTTCAGCATCTGATACAGATCAATAAGACTATGGTGAAAAGATAAAGGACACTATAAACAAAGAAACTGAACAAAAGGACAGTGACAGGGAACAGCCAAGCACAAGTTATGGTAAAAATCCTACAGAAATTGTCAAAGTAGACAAGGCAGGGATAGATTCAAATAGAGAGTTAGAAAAATCGGAAGACACTCGAGGAGTAATAGGGACAGATACACAAACAAATGAACAGGGAAATATAGAACCAGATAGAGAGACCAACGAGAATCCGGAAGAACCTCGAGGAGGGATAGAAACAGGTGATCAAAAAGAAAAGACACAGGAAGAAAAGGAGCAAGTCAAAGAAAGTGAAATCATAAAATTCAAAATAAGGGGAAATGAAATAAGGTCTGTAACAGAATCAGAAGAGAGTGAAGGAGAGAGAAAACAGAGACTAGGACTAAGAAAAAGAACTTGGAGAGCTGAACGTGAAGAAAAAGAAAGTGAACCGAAAAGGCCGAGAAAAGGAGATAATTGGCCCCACGAAGTCAAAAAGTTGAGATACAAAATCATAAGGATAAACAAAGATAACGCAGAACAAGTAAATGAAATAACAAGTCAAAAGGAACAAGAAAAACAAGGTGGAAAACAATTACAGAAAACAAAAAGAGTAAAGAAAGCTAATTTGAAATATAAGTCACCTGAATGGCTATACATTGCACTGACTGATATCAAAGAAGAAGAAATCACTCACGAGAACCCCGAAGGAAGCTACAAACAAATGGGTGAAAGTGGAGTGCAACAAGTTTGAAGAGATTAAAAAGAGAAACCGGACTGGACAATAAAAACCTGAATAAGACAAGAAAGAGTTCTGAGAAGAACTAAAGAGAGTACCAAACGAGACAAAGTGAAAAAGTAGAGTGGCTGAAACGTCATTCAGAGGTGTGGTGACACAATTTTCTGTACAAAATTAGAAATAGGTAGTAGAACAAGATGGTAGACATAGAGAATAGATGTGCGTTTCTACGTAGATGGTGTAGAATGTGTTTCTTTTGTACAGGTTTATTAATGTTTGTATGGCTCATCTTAGCAATCACTATTCCAATTAGATTAGCTGTAGAAGAAACGTCCGTATTAGAGAACAAAACAAAGAAGGATAGCATACAGAACACAGCAACACTAGTAGATAATGCAGAGTTACATATGGATGATCTATAACAGATTTTTCAAAAAATGTCTTCACAAAATTGTTATATGAATATGTAGAAAGCATGGATGTAAGAGATTGTTATGTTTGTATGCAATTACCATGCGTCTGTTTCCGAAGGTGTGACCTATCATCACCTTCCTTTGACGTATGGAATAACATGTAGTGTCCTAGCTAGCTTATTTTATAAAACAGGTAGATTAGAATATTATTATACTGACATAAATAAGATTTTTGCAGAAATTCCTATAGTTCCTGATTTGAACAAGGTGAAAGTGGCAAAAATGTTTGGTGAATTTTTCTTAGAGAACAAAGAATTAACATTAGATGATGTATTTAAACATAACCTTACTTGTGAATTAAAGAAAGAGGAAAAGGTGTTCTTAGAAATGGTAGAAAACAGAAGAGTAAAATTTCAAAGGAAAGTAGTAGAGGAAGAGATGAAAACACCACCATGGACATTTGAAAGAGAAAATGATGATAAGAAAAAGACAAATGCAGCTATGACTTTAGATTGGCCCCAACGGGGAAAGTTATGCATTAGTAGAAATAAAACTAGGTATGACAACTATTTCGTGGGTTCCAGCGATTGTCGAGACAATTATAAAATTTTAGGAGGATGGGGATTCAAAGGAGGGAAAGATCCAATATTTCCAGGGATCTATTATATTTGTGGGAACAGGGCTTATTACAGGTTGCCGGACCATTGGTATGGGTCTTGCTACTTAGGCCTGGTCTTTCCAAAAATCTTTCATGTAGATAGAGAAGAAAAAGGAACACACGAGATGGGTGCAACATTCACACGTAGCAAAAGGGAAAGTTTTTCAGAAATAGTGGGTGACATTTTTGGGGCAATGATACCAGCAGTGGGAATATCTTTGAATGCATTTAAAATTCGGAAATTGTCCACAGTAGTAGATCGTTTAACAACGAATACTGCTGGAGGGTTCTTGATGGTAAATACTGAGATGGTTGCCATGAGAGCTATGATAATGCAAAATCGACTTGCCCTTGACATTCTTTTGGCAAAAGAGGGAGGAGTCTGTGGAATGCTAATAGTCCAACATTGTTGCACTTACATTCCAGATAAAAGTGAAAATATACAAAAGTATATAAGGAATATTACAAATTTGCACAAAGAACTTGTTCCTCTGGAAGTTGAAAGTGCTTGGGAGAAATTTGGTAAGAGTTTTTCCTCAATACCAAAATGGTTCACTGAAATAGGTAGTTCTATTGTAGGGAAAGTTTTGATAGCTGCAACATTAGTAATTTTAGTAGTGTTATTCTTGAAATTTGTTATCATATGTATTAAAAGGAGAAAAAGACAAAACAAAATGAAAAGAGAAAATAAGATAAATAAAGAAAGAGAATGAGAATTAGGTGAAATAGAACTAGAAGAACTAAAAGACAGTATGTATGAAAGAACAAAGAGACAAGATGAAAGGGATACAGATGTGTAAAAACTAACAAGAAGCAAATGGACAAGAAACAATGCTATCAGTAAAATTGTGAAACATGGGTTTTGTGGTGATATTAAAAATCACCAAAGGGGGGAGTTGATGGAGCATGGTAAATAAGAAACATTTTGAACCCCCTAATATAAATACTAGTAATTAATTCTATTAATTGTTTGGAAACTAATCAACATTTTACGTCTTTATAGATATCTTTTATATGGGATAATCGCAAATTCATGACTAAAAGATAACCTACTAACGCTTGTCTAAGTGATGTAATAATAACATAATAGTTCGCGTAATAATTAAAATAATGTTGCATGATTTGTGCTATGTAGTAAATCGTATTGTGGCAAAAGTATGCGGATGGTAAGTATACATAGCTTTATATGTCGCTTTTGCTAGGTAACACCTAATTGGGGTACGTAGAATGATGGGTGGGAAACGAAAAGGCTTATTTTCTTTGTTTTGATTATGATTGTGTTTGTTTTCATAATAGTTCGTACGGGCCTGCTAGGCCGCACTGTAAAAATGGCCGCCGAGGCAGATAAACGAAAGTGCGCAAGTGCAAAATGGCTTCCAATTGGGAGAAAGCTGTTGCCAATGACGTGATCCGAAAGTAAAGCCCAGAATGAAAAGAACAAGGTCACCATGACCTGACACCAGAATGGGTGCCAAAAAGGGGACGCAGCGAGAGAATGCATGGGAACCAGAGATGCGACTGTGAATTAACAATGAACTGTTTTAATAAAGATACATGAAAAGTTGCGAATAAGGACTTGTCAATCGGATTGGTAATGTCCTAAAACCATGAGAAAGAACGAAAATTATAAACATTGTCGGAACTGGTTTGAACAAGGAGGGCAATGAGGAGATGCTTGCCACTTCTCCAATGGACCAATTAGCGTGAATCTCGCCCCCAAAGATTGAAACATTACTGTTTAGTAAGCTAGTTTTAGGGTATAAGAGGACCTACTCTTAAGTAGGAGGCGCGCTATTCATACATAATTTTTGAGCACAGAACTTTGACGCTGGAGAATCGCTGCTATTTTCTTTAGGCCATTTTCTTTAAATTTAATTAATCGTTTTGTTTTTTTAATCTGACTGGGAAGAAAGGAGATCGATGCGGAAAACCTGTTTAGGTGGTCCGTTGAGGAGGCCTGTTTAGCGGGACAGTCAGTCAGATTTTGGGAATGCTATGCTGTGATCTGCTGTGACGAACTTTATTTTTCCATCTAAAAGGGTATGCACTAATTCTCTGAACTTTATTCTTATAATGATAATAAATGCATTAACTGATTAATAAAATGGAAATTTTCTTTATGCATTTTGATTAATTAGATAAACTTTATTATAATTAAAACTACGAGTCTGTGATTCTTTAGCTCAATGATTAATGGAAATATTTAATAGGTTAAAGTGATTGAGCTGGTCTTAATCACCATCAACTGATTCCTACTAGTTGGTCCATCGACCAATGAACGGAATTCCTTTGGTGTTTTGGAAATTGACAGGATTAAAATCTAATTACGTATGATGTTTAAACAGTTATCTTGTCAACAGTAAAAAGGTATCCCGTTCCCTTCCAGCAGTCATCATTAGCTTTCTCTCCTAAGTAGAAGTGGATGAAATCCAGGGAATATTTGAGTGAGTGAATGTATATGCGGTGTTATGGGCCCCACCGTCATATTGGTATAGGTTGTGGAAAAAGGAGTGTTTCCGACCTGGATGCTATGTCCATAGGAGAGGAAAATATATTAGTTGCACTGGATCATTGCCATCCTGGGAACACTGGTTGATGATGGACTGTCGGAGGATGAAGGTATCATGCACACTGGTTGTGTATTTGAAGGTGACATTGTTGGGGGTTCCACAGTGTTCTGTTATTGCCTGCACATTGATGTGAGACGTGTGCTTCCTGTTGCGGTGATTGTGTGCTGTGTCACCAGGGGGCACAGGTAGTACATGTGTGCTGTGTATTGCCCCCAACACGTGCGTGCCTCCTGCTTGGGCGTATGGTCCTTGCTTGGTCTCCAGCGGATCCTGCGCATTGTGTTGTACGTATGGGGACTGGGGTGCCAGGGTGTTGGTGATGTCCAGGACAGGTGAGGGGGACTTGAATGTGGCTGGCTGTGAGACTCCTCCGACTCTGGTGAGTGTTGGTTGGGGGGTACCAGGGCCAACAGGTGCAGCCAAGCCAGCAGCTTTGTGTGGGGTGGGATGTTCGTTGTCCGCTGTGTTGGTGCCGTAGGCCTGTTAGGCGATGATGGTCAGGATGCGTAGGATGTTTGTCACCTTCAACCTGTAGTGGACGGTGACATTGTCAGATGTTGGGTCTGTGAGGCTGGTGAGCTTCATGGGGGTCCGCTGTCTTTGTCTGCGCTGCGTCTGTGGTGGTCCGGGGGGGGGGTGTTCCGGGTGTGGGTTGGGGTCCTGGGGTGGTGGCGGTGGGTGTTGTGGCCCTCTTGGGTGTCCAGGCCACATGATGAGTGACTCCATGGCATCTGTTGCCCTTGGGTTGTGGCCCTGGGCTGTGCTCCCTTTTGTGGTGCTGCCTGCCGTCCGACTTTACACCAGGTCATAGCAGGTGTAGATTTCCTGGTGCTAACGCGCCTTATCGCCTGTTTTGTGTTTTTATCGCCGATGTGGCTGGTCGTTGTGAATGTTGAGGTGTGATTTTGTCGTGCCTTTTGGCACGGGAACGCCCACTCTGCATCTCATTAGCGATAGTTGCGCGGGTCCTCTGTGGCGATGTTTTTGCGGCTGCTATCGCGGGTAAACTGGAGCTGTGGGCTGTTGACACCGGCTTGTGAATGGGGAGGTAAATTTATCACGACTTTGGCTGCGATAAAGTGCCGTTAATTCGGCAATAGCTCCTTGTGAATATGCCCCTAAGAGGCATATTTATGAGATGCTTGTGTCGCGTTTGCACCACGCAACTGTGGTACATGCGTGATGCCAAAGAAAGCCACTTTGCATGGTTGAGTAGCTTCATAAATCTGGATTAGCACAACGCAATGCAAATTGCGGCATTGCGCTACTTTGTGCTGGGTAGGCATTCCATGGGTGTTGGGGTGGGTGTTCCCACGCATCCTTCAATAGATTTTGATGCATTCCCGGATTTACAAGTACTTGTAAACCTTGGAATACACCAAAATCTTACGACTCCCCAGGGGAGGCGTACAAGGAAAAATATCTTTATTTCTCCTCTTTACTTCCTCTTTCTATGTGTGCTGCATTCTGCAGCACACATAGAGGAATTTGCCCCTCAGAATTATTTTTGTGGAGGAAGGTGCCCCATCCTGCAAAAAACAATCCTGTCTGCAACGCAGGCACCCTTGCACCATGGTGCAAGGGTGCCTGTGTTGGCACTAGGCAGCCAAAAATGGCACCAGCGCTGGTATTAGGACAGGAATCTGCGCAACCTTTTTGTAAATATGCCCCTAATTGTGTCCTCCTATCTTTTTTCTTGTTTCAAAGCCAATAGATAACATTGGTGCGAACTCTTTAACTTCTGGTGAAAGGAATGTCCCCCCCCTCTTTATGTATCCAGTCAACCGTGTTATCCATTTCCCCTGGAGCCTTGTAGCCTATTACAGTTTTCCATCTCTGTTTTTGGCCTTTCTTTTCTTACACACCTTAATAAGACATATAAGGGTCTATTGTTTATTTTGCACTGGTTTCATTTGTGGACTGAACCTTGTAAAAATGAAGCTCAGCCAGGCTGCTAATTTGTGCAGATGGTTGCAGGTGATGGGCATCAGCACCCATTTTCAGGACCAGGACTTATTTGTCATCATCAGACTTTTACTCAGAGTAACAGAGAGAAATAAAGAAAAGGGAGAAAGAAGGAGGGAGAAAAATATAGAAAAACAGGAGCAAGGGGAGAAACTAGGGATAAAAAAGAACCTTAAAGAGTGAGATAAAAAAAACGCGAGCATAGGGACGTGGAAGAAAGAAGCATAAACGTTCAAAACGTGGGTTTTTAATATTTAAGGGTCTTTTTCCAGTCGTGTCCGATTGAGTTCAGCGTCAAGACACCACAGGGTATATGAGCGCTCTATAAATCTTTTTACCACATAGCATAATGTGGAACTAAAACTAGGCTGTCCTGGTATTTGGTAACCCTGGCATTTGGAAGTGCCAGGAGAGGGTTCCTACTAAAAAACGTGGAGCACTTATTTCTTTTTCACAAATTAAGCACTGAGATAAAGTGATGCTACTGAAGGAAGTGACCTGATTAGGGCCACCCGGGTCACTCGCGACCACCTCTCAGCCTTCCATACAAATGAAGAGTCGGTCAGACAGTAGAGAGTACAAACCAAGTATATGTTTATTCAGGTACACTCGAGCGGAGCCCCGTCTGCCCAGTCGCTTAGGGGTGCTGCAGAGAGGACTGACATCAGAAAACATGGAGATACATTATGTACGATTCAGAACCCCAGAAGACACGCCCAGACCGGAAATTTCCAGATGGAGGCAGCTACACAAAGGAGGTACAGAAGGATACGTTTCGATCCTGAGACCGGGCACACACAATCTTCATGCCAAGGTCGTTCTGCCTGCGCCCATTGCTGGACTAGTGGGAGCAGGCCTCTATCTAGTGGGAAAGGTATGCGCTAATAAGAACAGTGTATTCATTAGTACAGCAGGGCCCAACCTTGGAGAATAGGAAAATTACCAAAGCTGCTTCTCGCAGAGACACAGAGAGATCAGTTTCGCCCATGGGTCAAAATGGCGGCTAAACATAAAATAGTGCAGTGAATGCTAACTTATGCAGAACAACATGTAACAACACAGCGAAGCCATTTTTTATTTCTAACACTACTGGGTTTGTCCAACAACTTGGATGACACTCACTAGCAAGAGGCAGCCAATTAATTTGGAAATCAACCTAGGGATACTTATATAGAAGACTTCCTCCTGGTTTAAATAAGGTTATGCTCGCTTTTTTGGTCCCCATTTTTATTACTTTGCCCAGCTTTTATGATTATTGGACATCTTTAGCTTGTTCACCTGCTGAGAGTAGTCAGGTCCATACACCTGAACTCTGCAGGGTCATTACGGATTTATCAAAAAAAATTAAAAGCAACCCAAACCTATAAATCAAAGCCTTTATGTTGAATTTACAATGTTTGAAGATGACTTTATTGACCTCTTTGTCTTGTCGTAGGGATTCTGTACATACACAGAGCTATGCACAGGATAATAGGACCTCAGAATATAGTGGTGAGCCAACCATAGACCTCAGTACCTACAACCCCAATCCGGCTAGCAGTAGCGTCTCATTAGCAGCATAGCTACCAATAATTAGACAACCCAGAACACGGTCTCTCTCTCTCAGGACTCGCAGGAGTAAGAACACTTTTTCATATATCACTCATACTTGTCCACAACTGGCGTAATAAGAGTCACAGTATAGTTTAAAATGTTTATTTCAACTAACGTGCTCTAAGATACAGTACACGTGCTAGTACTATCAGCATTGTGAATAATGATAAAATAGTAAACATTGTTACAATTCCATAGAATACAAACGGGGATAGCATTTTATAAAGACAGTGGATATAAGGTTAAATGACCTGTCCACCCTCCCCGTGCTAAGAACTAGTTTATTATAAAAACAGAAGACCTCTGGGCTTTGACATGCGGACCCCCATACCTCTAGAAACAGATGTACGATTTACATCACCAGACAAGCACAGCTCTTCTCTCTGGAAAGGTTCTCTCCAAGTGCTCTCATACAGCGAAAAATCCCTATATTAAAAGCACATGAATTTCTCCAGTATTTCGTGTTATGTCTAAGTGTGAGTGCCTGACCAAATCAGCCAGGGCAAGGGACGTTGGTATTCGACCTTGTACAAACTGTGCAGACGAAACCCACAAGGAAAAGACAAAGAGGCTAAACAATTCTATTTCAGCCGGACACTATCAGAGACTGAAAAACAAAGTCAGAAGGAACGTGTGCAAAAGAGGCAAGATGGCAGCCAGGCTTAAGCTAGCATAACAAAGCAGGCAAAATGACACAAACCACACGACACCCTCCCCTGGTCAGTCAAGAAATAATAGGCAAGACACAAAAACAGATTTCAAATTGATCGAGCAGTAAAAAAATGTCAAATTTAAAAACTGGCCCCAACGCAGGACCAAAAGGGACAAAAAAATGAAACAGCATGTAGGCCGGGCCCAGAACAGGAAAGTTCAGCGGTCCAATGTATAAGTGCAGAAAAATGCCACACCATCCAATAATAGATCGTTAGAGTCATCAGAAAAAAGAGATGCCATCCAGTTCAGCAACTCAAAACTGCAAACGTGGTCCTCAGAAGAGGAAGTAGTGTACAGCATTGCGGGACAACTTGCGTGGTATTCAATATAACTTCGCCGTAGGAGAGTCTGAGCGGCCGCCCAGACATCCCAGTGTGCCAAAATGCCAAGTGCAGCCGCACGCGCCATATAGTCCACACCGGAACAGTCCCGCTCATGGGCCTCTAAGGGATCCACCAACTGGACAAAATCCGGGCGTGATAGAGACATATTTAACAGGCAATAATCCACGGACCAAGTGAAAGGACATCGGATGCAGGACACCACAGGTTGCACGCAAGTGAAATACGCAAAGCGAAAAGAAAGAGTATAGGACACACCAATTGTGGCCAATGACAGGGCTCCAAATCCCTCAAGGATACGCTCACGGAGCATCAGAAGCAGCCTGGGGTGGTGAAGAATTCCATGAGGCACAGCCATTGCGGTGGAAACAAACCAAAAGCAATACACCAACCGCCAAAGCGAGGACCAAAGGTAAACCGCCAAAGACGCTGGAAAAAATAGAATGAATAAAAGCTGGTATTACACCAAAGATAGTCTGAAAAGAGGTAACAAGGCCAGAACCCACAACTTTAAAAAAATGCACTAACCCTTCAGTGCGAGATGCATTGAAAATACGGTGAATTAATTCACCGAAATGCTGTGGGAGATTCGTGTTCAAAAGGGCCTGTATCTCACTATGAGTACTCGCCACCTTGAGAATGAAAGTCTCCCAGGCGGATGTAAGCAGAACCTCCTGATTCAATAATAGTGCCTTTATTCTGCTCAATTTATTGAAATTCGCCTTCAAAGTCGGAATGGAAGGCCAAATGGAACTATCTACAATACTGTGCGGAGGAGGAAAAAGCACATTCTTGCAGCAGACAACCCTGTGGGAAACCGTTACAATATAGGGAATGCCCGCTAGCATGCCGCAACAGTCCTGGTTATTTAGAAGGAGATAGCTGCCATTCGCAAGCACAGTGAAAGTAGGAGAAATAGAAGGAACAGGAATGCCCTTTAACACACAAGCAAGATTCGGAGCAGCAATATTACAAGCTCCGTGCAATTTAATGAGTTTACAAACTAGGGAGTTACCCACAGTAGAATCGCACGACTCCCCCGTGAGAAAAACTTCCTTCCCGTCCCTGAGACATTTATACATGAAAGGCAGGGACCAAAGTTCATGCAGGAAAGCACTTCCTAAAGGCTGAAAATGACCGACAGGATAATGCTTCATGCAGGAACTGAACTCAAATAAAGAAAAAGGTAAAGCTATAACCCCGTGTACTAGCCACACAGCAGAATCCAATTCTGCTACAGAGAACGGCAATGGCTCTACTTTCTCGATATGCAACAGTGTGTATGTAGCATCTTTCATGGACATAAATTGTTACTTCTCAATTAAATTAAAAGGCAGAAATAGGGTCGAGGTGTTCAAAAAGTGCCAAGGCACTTTACCCATCTTAAGTGTCTGCAAAGGCCATGCAAACTGCATCACTGAACTCAACTGATTTCGACCATGATACAACACAGAAACATCATCCTGTACAATATCAATAACAGATGAAATAATATTCCCCAATGTGTAAACACGGGAAGACAGGGTATTAATACTATTGTCAACAACAGCAAGCACCTTCTCTAAATTTGCCTGGTCTATTTCCCGAAGACGGGAAGCAGCTTCCATTTGTGAAATCTTCCAGAGTTCATTGTAAGTCTCATAAATGAATCTCTTGGGTCTGGGGCCATGGGGCCCTAGTACAAAATCGGACAGATCAATGTTGCCTGACAAATGTTGTTTAACAGAATCTAAAGAAGAATGCTGCAACCATTGCTTACACAATTTCCCAACAGAATAGGTGGTAACAGTACGAGTGCCAGAAAACCTGGGGTCCGGCCTATCCTGTTTATAACCAGGATCTGTGTCATGAAAACGCAGTTGGCAGGCATTAGAAGCTACGGGCCAAGCCAACCAGGGTGACTGGACAATCGTGGACATGTTAAACGAATTGTTTTGAAACAAAGCCTGCAGATTTGCAATGGAAATATTAAAAAGCAGGCTTTCGTTGTGAGTGGAAGACAATACAGGAACAGAAGGTGCATTTAATTGTTTAGAAGTAGCCAAACCCCAACAAGTTGTTTGATAAATTGTCTGATTTAAAAACAGGATTTGTGCCGGGATAAGGCCAGCACGGTGCAAAGCTTCTGAGCCCTGCACCTGCCATTCTTTGGAGTCCCAAATAGATTTTAAGTCAATGGTGGCAAGCCAATATTCATATCCACCCACTGCCAAGGCGTTTAAAAAGGAACCCGAATATAGCAATTTGGTGTGAGTCAACATAATTTTCTGAGTGGACGTTGTGTTTAATTTAAAATAATATGACCCAGGGTTTGACCGATTAAAATCCGTGAAATAGGAAAACTTATTTATAAGAGTTTGGGAACTACCTTTCAAAGGGGTGGGACAATGTTCCCATTGGGTATAATTGAAAGGACCTCGAAAAGCGCTAGGTTTATGGAGAAAATGGTTCCCCCAATGTTGGTAACAATATAGGTCAGCATAATTTGCAGAATTTAAATACAAATCTTCGGCATTAAATGCAGCATAATATTTCAAATCAGAAAACAATGATTCAACTGCATGCACATCCCAATCGTCAGAATGAATATTACTTTTTAAAACATCACCCATTGAAACACGGAGAACATTTGGTACATTAACAATCTCGGTTGGTCCATGAATTTGGAAATTTACTGCATCCCATACAATGCCATCAGCGACTGGAAAAGCCGAAATGTTCACAAAAATGTGGTCACGCTTCATGATGTGTGATGAAGAATGCGGAGCCAAAGTTCCCACTACACAGTTCACTGCAGAGCGTTCTGGCAAGTAGTGACCATTAATAAGCAAGAAAAAAACTGTGATAAAGCCAATAGTCATGAACAGAAAAATCAAAAATAGAACCAGCCAGATGTATGTCCAGGGTGGGATCAAAAAATTGTCTCTAAACCAGGATACAAAAACACTGAATTTGGACGGGACACGTGTTGAGGTGGAATCCGAATCAAAAGAATAACGTGTTGGGCTAAGTGGCGTCGTGGGTAGGTGAGCCACGGACTCAGTGGTGGGATAGGTATATTCTGTCTCCTCAGTGCATGGTGAATTAAGCAAACGATCAGGCAAATTGTCCATCTCAATGGCAACGTCAGGGTCAGGTCGGCTTGCAGGAAGATATATATGTGCCCTAGAAATTGCTAGACATGAAACCGCAGGTGTTATACTATTCAGGATCGGCCAGACGTTGTATCTTGACATTTTCCACTGAGATGTATCTGTTCTCTTTGCGACCAGGAAGCGGTGGTAAGATGACTGTACGAGTACCCTTCAAGCCAAGAACTGGAACCGGTGCACGATAAGAGGGTCCAAATTCTTTTTGTTCTCCACTTTTTCACGGACCAGATCTACAACTTTTGGAAGCCAGCCGGCTGCCGGAATCTGCAACGCAGCGTCTGTGGCTGAAGGTAAATGTTCAATTGCCTGTTTATCTCGGGCTTCTTGTAAGTCCTGGAACATATTAGAATGGTTATCTGCATCAAAGATTGTAGCTTGCGCCCCAATGTCTGGACCATCAAGGTCGGGTACAAACATTCTGATGCCGAAGAGCATTTCGTATGGGGTCCGCCCACCCAGAGATCTTCTAGGGAGATTATTAAGTGCACGTTGTACGCCATACAAATGGGCCAGCCAGTTTCTGCCAGTACCTAAAACTCTAGCTGTCAAGGATTGCTTTAAGTCACGGTTCATTCGTTCAACGACCGAATTACCCTCAGGTCGATACGGAGACGAAAATTTCACCTGCGCCCCCAGTGACCCCATTGCTTCCTTGTAAGCCTTAGAGGCGAACGCTGGACCCTGATCAGAATGGAAGGTGCCACAAGCGAAAATTCCCACAAAGCCACGCAAATCCCTGATGACATTTCGAGCATCAGCACTCCGTTGTGGCCAGACCCAAATGAAACGTGTGCACGAGTCCACTGCTACTAAGATGTACTTATATGCAGTGTCAGACGATAATGGACCGCAGTGATCCAGGTAAACACACCCAAAAGGTCTGTTTGAAATGCAGAGCGGTGTCTGTGGTGGCTTCGTAACCGCGGAAGGCTTAATTTGTTGACAAACGTCACAAGAAAGCACATAAACACGGGTATTTTTATATAAACCACGCCACCAGTAGCGCTGCTGCAAGATGGAAACCGTCGCAGACACTCCAGCATGAGCCGAAGCCATACCTTTGTGTGCGGCAGTTATCAAGGAAAGTCTTCGGTCCGCGTTGGGAATCAGCCGATCCCCAACGTCTGGAATGCTAACATAAGGAGTCTGTTCGGGACTTAAAAGATAAGAGTACTTGGAAGGAAAACCCCTTGGGTAATTATCACCTTCCTTTGTTGCAGCTATAGCTGCCAAAATGTCTTTATCTATTTTAGTCATGGATCTTGTAACTGCTGCTACTGTGCACGATGCTACTGCTGACTTGGCAGCTTCATCTGCCAAGCCGTTACCAACAGCGTGTGCGCCCACACGCTGGTGGCCAAGTGTGTGAACTACCTGTGTGAGAGGCAGACGTTGTTTCAAATCTGCAACTCGAACCCAAAGCGTCTTATGCTTAATAGTGCTGCCTTTTGCATCTCTATAGTCGTTTTGTGACCAAAAGAATAGGTTGTCATTGAAAGACTGAACGCAGTAAAAAGAATCACATACTATAAGAGTAGTCACGTCTGGATTTACAAACTCAAGTGCTAGCACCAAAGCGCGCAGCTCGGCCAATTGTGCAGTACTGTCTCCTAGTGCCTGAGTATGCACTACAGTCTGTTTGAACTTACCGTTCACTATAGTACCTGCAACAATAGCACAGGCTGCTGAATAAGCATGCTTGGAACCCGTGGCCGGTTGTGCCGAACCATCGGTATAGATAATACATTCGTACTCCTCAAGCGGTAGCAAAGACAGAGGAGGAGGATGAACAAATTCATACTGTAAGAACTCCTGTGTCTGAAGCGAAGAATCAAAGATAAACGTGACATCCGGAGACGTCAGAGAAGTAGCCCATTGTATCCAACGGGGGTGCAAAGCTTTTGAGTTTGGAACACTTGCCTTTGTCACTGCCTCTAGGGCAGGATATGGTGTTACCACCAAGATGCGTTTTCCCTGTGCCAGGGCGCGTTCTTTTAGAATCGCCATCTGCACTGCTGTCAACACTTTCTCTACAGAGGAAAATCGCAGCTCTGCCGAAGTGTAAAGATGTGACTTGTATGCAATCGGTACTGTGTCACCTTCATTAAAGGTTAAGTACGTAAAACCAACTGCTCCTGGTATTATTCTAATCACCAGGTTAGTGTGGTTGTCACGTGTCAATAGAAATTTAGATTCAAGTAGATCTGATTGCAAAGACTGCAGTATATAGGAATGTTCGGGGAGCCAACAAGACTTCGAAAAGTCGGGCTGTATCAGAGCATAAAGTGGCTTGATACGCTGGGCATATTCAGGAATATAAGTACGCCCGAAATTTAGAAAACCCAGTAAAGACTGAAGTTTCTTCAGTGTGGTTGGAGGGCACAAAAGTGCGCATTTCTCCAAGAAATGAGGGGCTAAGCCCTTACCTTCATTGTTGAGCTCATAGCCCAAAAACAAAACTGTTAATTCAGCAATGTGAGATTTGGCAAAGTTGAACTTGTAACCTAAGACCGCAAACTCGAGAATAATGCGGTCCACTCGGGAAAGATGCGGGTATAATTCGTCGTCTGTCAGGTAAATATCATCGACGTACGAACATGCATCTGGGTCTATGCCGTCTAACAAAGAGACAACACGGGCAGCGAATACACCTGGACTATTTTGTAGCCCATAGGGAGACGCCGGAATTTGAATTGTTTCCCGCCGGAAGTGAAAGCGCTCCATTGGCTACACTCCCAGGCTAAGTTGTGCGTGTAAAATCCATTGGATAAGTCAAGTGTCGTTTTATATTTTTTACGAACAAGACTGTCTACAAGCGCAGAACTGTGGGTGTTTTGCACCGCAAAGGTCCGACAATGAGAGTTCAAATGCCGGTAATCCAAAACTAAGCGGTTCGATCCATCTGGTTTAGAAACCGCGAAAAGGGGATTATTCATGGGTGATACGCATGTTTCTATTACTCCTTGATATTCTAACTGTGTCAGAATTTCGGAAACGGGACCTTTAGCTTCCCGTTTAATGGGATATTGGGGTTGTGTCTGAGGCATCGACCGCAAAGGTATTTCATGAGAGGGTGAATTTACATCCCAACCCGCGTGATTAGGGTATAACGCCGGAGCCAAGGCTACAGCCCACTCAGCTGCAAGCGCCTCCGCTTTGTCCTTGGGGACGTGGCGAGAAAAGCTCGGAAGGATTACCTCCTCCCCTTTACGAGCAGCAAGTACGAATGGGGGCGGCCAATCTGCCTCTGCTAACAAAATGTCATATGAAGAGGTTAGATTTTCCCAAAAAATCCCTTTAATTTCACGTTGTATGTCCCCTTCAATTTGAAGGACAATACGATATAGTCTGTCAGGGGGTGCCACTCGGGTGTCAGCGGTCTCGACAGTAATGAAAGTTTCAGTTGCTGTCGCCAGTACATGAGGACGTAGCACCTCCCGCAGTATGGTAACTTCTGCGGCGCTGTCCAGCAGCGTTACTGCCCACGTCCAATTCAGGAGTCTCGTTCTCACCGTCTGAGGCATATTTTGCTGTTACAGCTGCAACTTTTTTCTTCTGAAACTGTGGGCGAGAATGCTGAAATTCTTCTGGTTTCCCTCGGACAGGTTGTCGAGATTGTTCTCGTCCGGGAGGGGCCTCACGACCCCTACCTCTGTCTTGGCGATCTCCTCCACCAGTCTGTGTCGACGTTGGTGCCTGCAAAGAACGAGGAGAACGCGAATCAGGAACTTGAAATCTCTCTGGAGATTTTATCCTCGCTCTATCGCGCAAATCATATGTGCGTTCAGAAGATACGGAAACTGGGGAAGCGCCTCGCGACCCCGGTTTCTTCTGTTGCTTACCCTGTTTTTTCACACGCCAGCTCTTTTAGTAAAGACCGGCTTCTCATCTTTCTCAGATTGAGCTTTTGGTGTTGGTTGCGATGGGGTTTGTGTTTTCGCAAAAGGCTTAACTCCCGGCTATTGCGGCCTATGGTTTTATAAGCTTGTGCAATAATTTTCGGTAATTCGCGTGGCCTGTCTGGTTCTGGGACCAGAGCCAAAGCATTTGCTACTTGGAAGTTAACTGCATCACCCTTGACATTGCCAAGGATTAGTTCAGCCACAACGTCGAACACTCCCACTAGTCTCATCCCTAATTCCACGGCCGCTTCAGGGCCATGTTCATCCTGTACTCGTTTGATTACAGAGGGGAGAACTGTCATGGAAGGAGTGCCGAAACACTTCGCATATACTGCAGCGAACACCTTACCCCAGTTGTTACAATCTTTCAAGTCGGGAATTAAATCTTTTGGCAAACTAATTGTCAATATCCTGTGTTTATCCACAGGAGACGTATTCGGGAAAACAGCCTCCAGCTGGTCAAATTTCTCTGCAAGCCAATAAGGTAAAACATCCTTATGTTGTGGGCGCTTGCCCATCACCGAATTAACCATGACGGGACTTATGGTTACGCCGCCAGGCCCAGCTGGATGTGCTGCAACTCCAGGCGGGGCTGCCTGGATGTTGCCTAGAACAATACTGTACTAAAGCCCTATGCACTCGTATTAAAGACGAATGCAAGAGACGTAGGTCCGCGAGCGGTAGCGTCATATAACGCGGATGTGGGGTATACCCGGCCAAAACAGGCCAAGTGGCCCCGTCAATTGATGAGGGGCCTAAACGAACCGAGGTAGTCGGTTGGGGGAGGGCGCCATCAAACCAAACACGGTGTTGCCATGCCGTGAGCGGTACTTCAAGAGTCCGATATGGAACGTAATGTAATGGAAGTGCGGTGGCTTCATAATTATGGAACGTATTGTCAGTCCCATCCACCGCTTCAAAGGTGATCCACGAGTAAAATACTTCAAAATGGTAAGCTGGATCTGCTTGTACCACAAAGATCAGATCGACACCCGCGTCAGGCACTCCATATGCCGCAAAATGGGCTTTGTGCCGCAATTTCGACAGCCATTATGGCTAAGATTAACCGACAACCTAATACAAGGCAGCACTTTGCTGGGTTAATATTAGCACCTTTTAATAACTTCAAGCTTGAAAGAACCTATAAAAACGTCAATATAGGAGGTAACCCCTTCACACCCGTTTCCGGAAACGTATGTGAAGGGAGTTGTGGACAAGCACAAATACTACTCAAGCGTCTCGCAGATAAGCAGCCCACTTCGTTGGTGGCGCCATGTCGTAGGGATTCTGTACATACACAGAGCTATGCACAGGATAATAGGACCTCAGAATATAGTGGTGAGCCAACCATAGACCTCAGTACCTACAACCCCAATCCGGCTAGCAGTAGCGTCTCATTAGCAGCATAGCTACCAATAATTAGACAACCCAGAACACGGTCTCTCTCTCTCAGGACTCGCAGGAGTAAGAACACTTTTTCATATATCACTCAAACTTGTCCACAACTTGCATAATAAGAGTCACAGTATAGTTTAAAATGTTTATTTCAACTAACGTGCTCTAAGATACAGTACACGTGCTAGTACTATCAGCATTGTGAATAATGATAAAATAGTAAACATTGTTACAATTCCATAGAATACAAACAGGGATAGCATTTTATAAAGACAGTGGATATAAGGTTAAATGACCTGTCCACCCTCCCCGTGCTAAGAACTAGTTTATTATAAAAACAGAAGACCTCTGGGCTTTGACATGCGGACCCCCATACCTCTAGAAACAGATGTATGATTTACATCACCAGACAAGCACAGCTCTTCTCTCTGGAAAGGTTCTCTCCAAGTGCTCTCATACAGCGAAAAATCCCTATATTAAAAGCACATGAATTTCTCCAGTATTTCGTGTTATGTCTAAGTGTGAGTGCCTGACCAAATCAGCAAGGGCAAGGGACGTTGGTATTCGACCTTGTACAAACTGTGCAGACGAAACCCACAAGGAAAAGACAAAGAGGCTAAACAATTCTATTTCAGCCGGACACTATCAGAGACTGAAAAACAAAGTCAGAAGGAACGTGTGCAAAAGAGGCAAGATGGCAGCCAGGCTTAAGCTAGCATAACAAAGCAGGCAAAATGACACAAACCACACGACAGTCTCACTTATTGATAACAATTGTCAAGTCCTTGTTTAAGGTCATCTTAACATCTGGGACATCATAAGGGCAACTATAAATGAACCTGCATCCAGGCCAGACCTTGTGTCAGACCCTTCTTAACATCCATGCAGACCCCAAGCCCCTGATGTGACGTGTGGCCACGACCAATGGGAACCACAATCATCTGCAGTGAAAGGTTTCTCAGCAATTGCAGGATTTACACCAGGGGCTACTAGCCAGATTTGAGACATGGACATGTTGAGAGACGATTGAGAAGCTACTCTACCATCTGATGACTGAGGCTCTTCTGTGGTGTCATTGTTCCCAGTCGGTCTAGTATGTGAGGCGTGTGCTGTAAGCATGGCAGCACCTGCACGGTGAGGACCCATATGCCATTGTTCCTTCTTTTGGCTTATCTAGCTTGTCCAGTTTGAGTTTCCTCAGTGGTCTCAAGGATGGCAAAATCACTGGAAGTGACACACATTGCTTTCCTTGCTCAGCTAGCACAGCTGTGGGCTCTGCTGGAATGACATACAAAATGGCCCACAACTCTTCATCGAAGGCAGCTTCTGCCATCTCAATGAACTCTGAAGAGGATAACTGCTGGTGGTGGCTGATTGATATGCAAGGGTGCGGGAAGTCTACTGAATCTTTCACTGAAAACCAATTCTGTAGCCCATAATGGTGGCTGTTGACTCATGCCTGAGTGTGTGCTCATCTATGCCATGCTGTTCTTATGTTGCAATCCATGTACTGTATAGATGGTGTCCTCCAAGAGAACATAATACATAATGACAGGATCGAGGGCCTATTTCTTGCAGACCCGGTGGCTTTCTCAGAGGGTTAAAATAATCCATCCATATGCTCATTCTTCAAAGTGAGGAGATCAACCCTGAAAAAGCTCTTGGAAAAGACAGGATTTGCAGTCTTGTATAAAACAAGCACTTTACTGTGCAGCAAGAGAGTCGGACCCTGTCCTGGGGGCCACTAGCCAATAACGGGCCACTGGGTCTCACCCGTGGATGCTGGGGAGGTTTGCCTCTGATTACCCATGGTCCATCCTACTGTGGTTCTGCAAACTGGGCTAAGTGCAAACCCTTCAGCACTCTCGGTCGTATTTATTTATTTCATTTATTGATAAAGTTTTATATAGCGCAAACATGACCCAAAAGGGTATCAGACTGCTTTACAAATGACCAGGAACAAATATCACAATATAACAGATATAACGACAAGCTGGTGGAGGAGGACCTATCCAGAGCAGAGCCGAAAGTTTATATATAAGAACATAGATAGAAAATACAAACCTGGTTGGGGAATACATCATTATAATCAGGAACGATGCAGGAAGTTGCAAGAGCAAGCTGGGGAGGTAGTCCCGACAAGGCAAGTCCGATGAGTCAATATATAGGGGCATTGAAGGAAGTTAAAAGACATGAGTGAAGAGGATGCACCAAAACATAAGCCAGGGGCAGAGTTCAGAAATGTCTAGTTCAGAAAGGTATTCATCAGAAGTACTTTCACTTCTTTTTTGAAGGACGCGGTTGAGGGATTCGGTCTGGTTTCCGGAGGCAGGGAGTTCCAGATTCTTCGGGCAATACCTGAGAAGGCACTGTTATACGTTTTCTTTCTATGAAATTGTTGCGGTTTCAGCTATGGGGTGCTGGAACTCCTGGAGGACCTGCAACTGCAAGATAATTCTAGTTTTTGCGCACAGTATAGAGGGGTGTTGAAGTGTAAGGCTTTGTGGGTCATCCAGGCAATGTTTAATTGAATCCTAGCCTTATATGGCAAGCAGTCATATGCTTCTTAGAGAGGTAGTGTGGGGGTGCTCTAAGCTCAGAACTCAGCAGTCACCCAGCAGTACAATACTTCATTGTCCAACCAAATGCTTGTTTGTTGAAATAAAGTACTTTAATACACAGAACAACCCAATACAACACAATACAAGGAACAGTTACGAATGCCTCACTGGCGTGGGGCAACTGAGCACGGAGACCAGCGTCTTCTCCCACTCCTCTTTCCTCTGTCTCCCCTTCTTCCAGGTTCAAGTTATGTCTTGGGCAGGAATCAAGCGCAGGTGAATGTAACCCTGTTTGAGTTTGTGCGTATTCCTCAATTGGTCTGATTTCACTATAGAGGAGTTCTGTCGGGTCTTCGAGCACAGTAGGCAGAAACCCATGCCATGTGTCTGGCTTTGTCCATCATCCAGGAATTGATGCACAGTCTATGGGTACTCCTGCTTTTAAATCACAACCACAGCAGGCAGCCGTGGAGGCCACCACCAGAGTCTGTGCAGTTCTGCAGGCTCTGGCATCTTCGCAGGTCTCTGAGCTTCAGGTGAGTTGGGGTTGTGGGCTACACGGTCAAGGGGCAAGAGGCTGCCATGAGGCAATCTTGTTCCGGCAGCACCACCGCACCACGGAATGCATTGTAGAGACAGAGACACAGTCCTCTCATTTACAGTGGTTTTGGTTGTGGCATTGTTTGCTTGGGCACAGTTAGATGCAACAGTGGTATAGTCTCCTCAAGCACTGTTTAACGATGATGCAGTGGCAGAGCCCACTCAGGCACAGCTTCACAATGTCACAGTGACACAGTCCATTTGGGCACAACTTCACAATGAAGCAGTGGCACAGTCCGATCGGACACAGTTTCACAATGTTGCAGGAGCACAGTCTGCTCAGGCACAACTTCAAGATGTTGCTGTAATTCTTGACTGCAACCACTTGTCGGGAGTGACTGCACTCACATCCCTCGAGCGTGCAGATCGCTCTTTTCTGTCTTGATGGGTGGTCAGACCCTCACGCTCTAAAGTCAGGTACTTGTAGCTCACCCTGGGCAATCAAGCCTTCTGGGTGGCAGGCTCCTTCTCTGTCTCAGCAGGCAGGTTCAGTTCCAGCCTCTTTAGGACAAGGGGAGAGCTTCTTCCTTGAAGGTCAAGCTCCAGGTGATGTCCCCTCTCCTGTGGTTGTTAGGCAGACACCAGCTCTGGTTGCACAGCAATCCTCTTAGTAATCTGTAGATCTCTCCCTAGCTTGGGTAGAGAGGACTTGGATATAAAACAACTAGCAGGTCAGTAGCTCCCATTTTTATATAGTCAAAGCAGACAGGGGCTGCTGATTCTCTGTCTGTACTCTGAGAACCAGTTTCCTTCATATTTGTAGTATCTTCATGTTGTTATAATGTTCTCTGTTATCTTGTTCCTAGCTGCTCAGCCAGTGTGAGTGTTCTGTGTGGAATGTTGGTGTGTGGGCCATGAGTGGAATGCTTGGGTGACTGGTGTGAGTGGTGACAGTTGGTGGATGGGCTGAGCAGCTAGCAGGCTGCTCCTGTTGGGGCTGCTGTGCCGGATCTATGCTACATGTTGTCTACTTCAATAAATCTACTTAAACATCATCTACCAGCGTGGACTATGTTACTACATTATTTTTGGCGACGAGTTGGAGACTTTCTCACGCTCTACAGTTGGTCTGAAGGAAGCTGAAGATGACATTTACAAATTGTCAACATGTTGGGAAGAAGCTTCACAATCTACAAGCGCAGACAACACAAGAAAAAATGCAACAGGTCTGTGTTACAAGAGGCCATACATACAGCGCAAGTTGTCTTTCAAGAGGAAGTTTTAAATTCTAAGGAGTCACAAAGGAAACAAAAGAAACTGGAACAGCACACCTTGCAGCCCCACCAGTGTCCATTACATCGGACAGCCCCAGCCCAAGCGTGCTGTACTTCGTTTCATCTGGACACATTCACAAGAACTTCACCTTTAAGGAAAGTAAGCAACATCATTTCAGACTTTCTTACTGTCATCTCTAATATGAACACTGCACAAGGACATGTGATTGGAGTGTTATGCTGCACCAAATTGTTGTACATTCAGAGTAATCATTTCAACAGCTCAGCACTCACTGGATCGGTCTGTGCCATCATTTTTCCCTTTGAGAGCAACTTTCCTCTGGCATGTGTCTACGTGTATTTTACCACTGAAGTTGGTTCACGGTGTTTGTGGCACGAACAAACGTTGAGGACTTTACAATGAAGTGCACAGTTAAATGCTTTGAACTGCGTTACATTTATTTGTAATGCGGTTGAACAGTGGAGAGGATCTCGAATTCTGGCTGATGCTGTGGTTTTATGGGAGTGAGACAATCTTTTTATTATCGTTTTGTTTTGGGCAGCTCCCCAAGTCTCTTAGCAGTTAGTTTAACGGTTGTAGTGCAGTTTTAAAAATGGAGGCGCGTGCCATGCACAGTTCGCGCGCTCTTACCTCCACGAGGATTTTGATGCCATGCACAGTCCGCGTGCACTTACTTCCACAAGGATCTTGATGTCTTTTTCGATGACGATCCTGCCCTGTTTGTTCTTGTGACGATCCAGCCTCGCTGTGCGGCAATGTTAAGCGCACACACACGCCGTGAGCCACCCTGTGCTGGCGTGACAGCATGCCGCCATCTTGAGTTTGGCTACAGCTACTGGACAAGTGGGTTTCCAGTTTTCCTTTGGCCAACCATGTTTTCTGCGTTGGTTCTTTTGCAGCAAGTTTCATTTGAGGAAGATCCACTTCGGCGCTAGTGTCTTCAAGATCGTGAGCTTGTGGGTTGACTGCTCCCCTTGTAAGATGTCCTGCGGTTTGGGTTTGGACAGTATTCTCCGTCCCTATCGGCGTTTCTACACACTTGTAAGGAAATGTTTACGCATGGTTCCTACTCATGGGCATCGTCGCACCCTCCTGTTCTGCACCTCAGGTACTCTTCCTCCTTTGTTGTGTGCCAATGTTGAGGTGATGTGCGGCCTGCAATCGGCACCTCAGTGAAGTCTTCAATTTTTATGGGGATCGAGGAGACATTGTTCTAGCCTTTTGGTTATGCTGTTCCTCGTGGTGAGCCATGGTGACTTTAGACATCTTGGTGGGCAGTGTGCAGCTCAAATGCGGATGTCAGATGATTTGGGGCAAAGTTTTGTACAGCTTTCAATATTTTGTAGGAAGCTGCACTCAACCATCGAACCTCCCGTGTTATGCAGTCTTCTTTGGTGCTCACTGTTGGTCTGTGCTCATTTCTTTTGTTGGGCGCACTATACAAAAAGGTTCCTTTGGATGTGCAACTCGGGTGAGAGGTCGCTTACCGGTGAGTGTACAGATTAAAAACGTTTTACAGTTATGGTAGTAGTTTCTGTATGACCTATAGGACATTTTCTTGTTTTGTGATGCCACAGTCAACGCTGTCTCATTCAGGGGTTGTTTTTCCTATAGAGTGGATTGTATTCACACTGTCCCTCACATGAGGGTGGTTGTCTGTTTCTTTATTGTTGGTTTTTGCATGTAAGCTTCTTTGCCTTTACATGAGGGTGGCATGTTTTTTTTTTAATATATTTTTTTTTAAAGATTTCTTTATTGATTTTCAAACGTCAAATAATCACAACATTGGTATGCATACATATCAATCAGGTTACAGCGGGTCCCTATAGTATAACAATATCTAGTGAATCACTCAATCATTTCATGTGAACGTCTATTATTGCTTGACATTTCCATCTGTACGGTCGGGGATATACATAGGCCCCCTCTATGCGCATTCCACCCGCTCCATTTTTTATCCCATTTCTTGGGTCACCCTCTAGATTTATATACTTCTTTTTCTGCAATCATACACTTGTCAAGTTCAGCTGCCCAAGCCTTAGTCGAAGGTCTTTCCGCTGCTCCCCATTTCATTGCAATTGCTCTTTTTACCAAGGTGTATCCTAGGGTGGTTAGTTGCTGTTCCACTTCTGTGAGATCGGTTGCTTCCCAAATATTAAGGAGCCCCAGTGGTGGTGTCAGGGTTACTTGTTTCCCTAGAGCATCTTGCATGTGTGTTGTGGCCCTTTCCCATATAGGTCGTATTTGCGGACAGTCCCTTATAGTCTGATAGAAGGTTGCTTCTTGGTGACATCCGCGCAGACATAACGTGTCTTGTTTAGCCCCCATTTTCGCTAAGGTCACCCCTGTTAGATACGTTCTATGCAGGATTTTTAATTGGATCAGGCGGAAACGAAGAGTAATAGCTGCTTCTCTTGGGGACATCAGTGCCGTTTGCCAGTCTTCGTTATCGATGTCTCCGATATCGGCTTGCCACCGCTCTCGGAGAGCTCGAAAGGGATCTGGCAGGTTGTTACATAATTTGCGATATGTTGGTGAGATGGCTTTGTCTGGGATAGGTTCAGAAAGCAGCTGGTCTTCCAAGGGGGATGATTCCGGCAAGTTACCCATGTCTGGAAGCGTTAGTGTGAGTGCATGGCGGATCTGTAAATAGCGAAAAATCTCTCCTTGAGCCAGTTCGTATTTTTCCTGTAGTTCGCTAAATGTGAGGAGTTTGCCTTGTTTTACTAGCTGGCCTATGGTGGAGAGTCCGATCATATCCCACTTGTCAAAGCCTGTTTGATGACATAGGAGCCCTAATTTTTGAGAGGACCACAAGGGTGTGGCCTGAGTTAACACTCCAGTCCAACCCAACCGTTTAGTTGCCTGATGCCAAATTTCCACCGTCCGCGCCATAGGGCCCAGATATCTCCCTTTCCGGGGCTTTGTGTATAGGGCTCCCAAACACCCCTTTCGTCCCATCTGATATCTGTCTAACATGTATGCAGGATCTGTCGGAGAACGGTACAGCCAGTGATTTATTGCCACTAATTGCGAGGCCCAGTAATAGAGTCGTATATCCGGAAGTGCAATCCCCTCGTCGTACCACCCCTTAGTCAGTTTGTGCAATGCTATGCGAGGCGCACCTCCACTCCACAGTAGTGAGCGGACCTCACTTTTAATGCTTTTAAAATAAGAGTCTGGAATCGTGTAAGGGCAGTTTTGGAGGATATATATAAAAATCGCGGGAGAGCAAGCCTCTTAAACAGGGCAGCTCGGCCTAGCAACAAAAGCGGCAGCGTTCTCCAGTGTTTAACATCATTACGGAGTCGATCTAAAGGGGCAGCTAGATTTTTCTCATAGAAAAGTTGGGAGTCTGGGGTAATAAACACTCCAAGATAGCAAAATCCGTCAACGGCTATTTCGATCTCACATCCTGATCCTGAGGGAAGCCTGGGAATTGGACCCCGAAGAACAAACAGCACCGATTTAGTCCAGTTGATGGCATAGCCTGCATACTTGCCAAAATTTGTAAAAATACTTAAAAGTCTGTGTATGGAAGCATAAGGGGACGCTAGATATATCAAAATGTCGTCCGCGTATAGCGATATTCTATCTTCATTTCCTGCCTCCCATTTCAGCCCTTTGAGTACTACGTCCTCTCTCACCCAAGACGCCAGTGGTTCCAGTATCAAGGAGAAAAGAAGGGGGGATAGGGGGCAACCCTGTCTGGTGCCTCTGCCTAGTTTAAATATTCGGGACGTGCAGTTATTAACCCTGACTTGGCCCCTCAACTCCGTGTAAAGTAGTCTAACCCACCCCCGAAATCGCGGGTCGAACCCCAGGCGTCCCAACACTTCGAAAAGATAAGGCCATTCGATTTAGTTGAATGCCATGGAGGCATCAAAGGAAAGCACCACTGCATCTTCGTCTATATATTGTTGACGCCCCAAGACATTATGAATGCGATGGATATTCAGTGCCGTGTTCCGCCCCGGCATAAAGCCTGATTGATCAGCATGGACTAAGGATGGGATTATTGACACCAGGCGAGAAGCCAGGAGCTTTGCCAGAACTTTAGCCTCAACATTAATTAAAGAAATCGGTCGATATGAATCGCAACTATCAGCGGGTTTTTCCGGCTTTCGGATGACTACAATGGAAGCCAGGCGTTGGTTCTCTGGCAGGATTCCTTTCTCAAAGCTTTCATTGTACATGTTTTTGAGGTGAGGCGCCACTCGTAGGGTCGTGGACTTAAGGATTCAATAGGGACACCATTGGGCCCCATTGCCTTCCCTGATTGGATACTATGTATTGCTTTGCAGATTTCTTCATCTGTGAGATCTGCTTCCAGTACATTGTTGTCTTCCTCCGATAAGGTCGATAGGCGCATGTCTACTAATAATTGCCGGGAGTCCTCCGCTGTATATGTAGTGGAGGAGGTATAGACCGCCTCTAGATGATCAGCAAATGCTTCCGCAATATCATCTGGATCTGAGATTGGCTCTGCCCCTTTGATGGACAGTTTGGGTACCCAGCGCTCCCCCTGTTCCCTCCTCTCCAGCCAAGCAAGCATTTTCCCAGCTCTGTCTCCCAGCTCGTACACCTTATGTTGTGCTTGTAATAACCTAGCCCGGGTCCTCTCTCTCGCCAATGTTTTATATTCTAGCTGCTTGATAGTTAAGTGGTGTGTAGTGGCCCCACTGGGCGAAGTGGTATTTTCCGCTTCCAGCTGCTGGAGTTCACTCTCTAGGTGTGATAGTTGTTGGTTCTGTTTCCTTATATACCCCACTTTTAGCGCCAGAGCGTTCCCTTTCAACACCGCCTTGTATGCTTCCCATACTATCTGTGCTGAGTCCACTGACCCGACATTTTCAGTGAAGTAGGGATCTGTTTGTGTGAGCAGAGTCTCCCTTATGTCTGGAACTTTAAGTAGCCAGGGATTGAAGACAATGGTTTTTTTTTGCCCTGTGCTATGATATGTAAGCTCAATCCACACTGGGGAATGATCTGAAATGCCCCTCGGCAGACCACGTGGGCGTCCAAAACGTCCAATGTCAGCTAGATGTGTAAGGAAATAGTCTATGCAGGACATGCTCTTGTGTGCATTGGAGTAGTAGGTATAGTATGTCATATCTGGTTGTAAAGCTCGCCATACATCTGTTAGCCCCATGGCCCGTGTGAACTCCTCCATTTGAGTATTGGGGCGTGCTAAGGGTCGCCGTGGATGTCTATCCTTTAGATCCTTCATGGTCATATTGAAATCCCCTCCCATAACTAGAGTGCCTATGGGGAGATCTATTAGAATTTTCCCCATGTCACCAAGCGCCTCCTTGCCCAGCGCAGGGGGAAGATACACTGAGACCACATTAAGCAGCTTCCCCTCCCAGCTAGCCTCCAAAATTGCAAACCTCCCCGGGGATCTGCCCATGTACGTGTTGAAGTGAGTGCAAGGTTTTTCCTGACAAGGATACCGGTACCTCTAGAGCCGGAGGTATATCCAGCATGAACCAGGAGTTTATATCCCCACCGTGCAAGGGCCTGACATTTGTTTCCCACTAGGTGCGTCTCTTGTAATAAGACCAGAGCTGGGGCCTGGCGTTTAAGATATTTTAGCACTACACCTCGTTTTATTTTGTCCCCCATCCCATTGACGTTCCACGTCAGAACGGATAATGTTGTGGCTACCTTACTCCCCGCCATGAAATAGGTAATTGAAACACACAGGAGCTTAGAGGCACATCGTGAGGAGCAACAGACGCACCATGTAACATCTGGACCAGGTTTCTGAACATGTAACGACCTTTGAGAACAAACTGTATAAGGATCCACATGATTGCATACCTCGCAATTGAAGTGAAAAGAACACTGAATAAGTCTGATTGTCCACGTTGTGTGAGTTGAGAACAAAAACAAAAACAAAACCAAACTTCTTTACTCCCCTCCCTCACCACCCCCCTCCCTGCCCCCCTGCCAGTGGATTTCAAACTACCCACTCCCCAACCAGGCAGAGTGCCTGTCGCCCTACCCCCTATTGAAAGGTGCTTGGGTTACAGCCGTTCCCTCCCCCCCGCCGAACTGTAAGGATGGCTGCACAGTATACTGAATTTTGGGGATAGATCCCGGCCCCTTCCCATGTTTTAGTTACTGAAGTGCTGAGTACCAGGTTCTCTTGTTCCAAGCATACATGACAAGGTCACATATGCTAACACAATTCGGGGAAGAAACCCTCCTACGTTCTACTTATGACACTTCCCCATCTTAGAGTCACTGATGCGCGACAAATGTGTCCATACCAGACCCAGGAGCACCTTCTTTTCAGCTGCGTGACGTTGAGTCTGTCTCTTTCTCTTTTCTGGGGGGCAATCAAACAAACAAAAATCCCCTACCTATTTATTTAACAATATGCTAAACGTCATATAATATAAAAGTCTGAACAGTGCTGAAAAGTAGAAAAAACAGAGATATCACAAAATAAATTTATTTTTTCAATAAAGATACAAAATACTCAAATATGATACAAAACTAATTATTAAATAAATAAATGTTCATATACATAATCTCACCACTCATTCAGACAACTCACAACTGCAAACATACTGTCATACTTCTTTCATACAAGCAACCGACGTACATACAATGACTAAAGCAACACAACAAAGCAATGAATACCAATATATTCAGTATATATCATGAATCTAATAACACAGCATTCAAATAATCGTAAGAGTATCACAAGCGCCGACGCGCGTTTCGGTGTACAAGCCGGGTGTGGCTAAACACCTTCATCAGGGCGTGGATACCACAACAGTGAGGTGGTGGGAAAGTTTCTGAAATTAGATAAACATATAATAATAAACAATCCTGCAGCTAGTTACAGTGACCTGTAGGCATTAGCCTACTTATACCATCAGATCAAATAAATAAACTAATTAAATTAGACAAAAATACTAACATAATAGACTATTCTTACAGCACTGTTCAAATAGACAATTGATAAAAGGAAAGAAAATTCTATTCTATTTGGGCGGAAGGTAAAATGATACTTAAATAGTGCACAGTCAGACATGTGAGATAGAAGAAAAAAGAAACAGACATCATACTAAGTAGAATAAACAGAAGAACAGTAAAGAGACATCCGGGTTCAAGACCATAAACAGGTGCAGAAATAAAAATAAAAATATTTTAGATACAACGAGTATAGTGAGATACTGTTCGCATAGCTAAGGAGAAAAACAGTTCAAGTAACCCCATACCGCAGGAGAAAAAGATAAAAAGATAAAAAGAAAGGCCACAGCGGGCTGAATACCTACCAGTGGATCGAACAACTATCCAATTGGCTGTGCCAGAAAATGCCGTACAGGGTAGCTCGATGAAGTAATCTAAGTACAGTGTTCTACAGAATGGCGCCTAAACTGAGATGGCGATAAGGATCAGATAACAGGCAGAATTCTACATGGAGATGAAAAGCGACGTATTAATGGCACTAAGAGTAACAACACAGGAAGAGAAAACTGTTTCCAAAAGCACAATAATAAAAGTGACAGGTTTAACATTCTTCCTGGTTACCTGCAATCCGATGTTCGGTAGGCAGTATTGAGACGCTGAAAACAGGGAAAGGCTCGTCTGGCCAAAAACATTGAGAACCTGATAATTGCTGTGAAAATAAGAACAAAGACAGCTAGAAGAACGCAGAATCAAATGAGCGTTATGTGCTGCAATGTAGTGGCACTAATATATCCTTTAACCGGAGCTAAAAACGAGAAAGGCAATAGAGACTATAAATAAGAAAAAACACAGACAGCTAAAAGGCGCAGAATTTAGGAAAACGTTAAATGCTCAAATGTTAAGGCACTAACAGGTCCTTAAGCTGTGCCCGCAGTAAACAAGAACAAACAAGGGGCTAAGTATAATAATACCGAGGACATAATTACAGGTCAAGATCTCTTAAAGGTAAAAATTTCTAACGCAGAAGCTCTAAAAGGCACTTAAAACAAACAAAACGGAACATAGGATGAAAGACAATAGAAAATAGTCATAGAGATATATATGGAAATCTGCCTATATATGCCCTGCGGCCCAGCAAGGAATGGCAGATAGAAATCCCAGTATACAGAAAAATAAAAAAGTGAATGCATTGCTAGATACCTAAAGGATCGAGTGTTCGCCAGTCGGGCGAGGAAAGTGTCACGGAATAAATGCAGGCACTCGCTGAAAGCCCCTCACTCGGGATACCGGAGGGACCTATAATGGTAAATACACAGGCACACTAAGACAAAACCATCAGATAGATATCCGATAAAAAGAAACAAAACGCTAACTCGAAAACGGACCGCAACTTACTCAGATAAGGCTGGTATAGGCGGCGACATGATGGTCGTTACTTCGTAGCTGATGGAAAGAGGCGCAAACACGGAAACACGGTAGCGCCAAGATTTAAATGAAAGGTGAGACGAGAGAGAGCCAATCAAATGAGTTCAAGAGGTCATCTGACCCGAGCAAAAGAATCACGGAAAGACCAAAATGCGGGATGGATTCAGGTGCTGAAAGGGCAAACGCCACAGAAACAGATCGACTAGCATATAGCACGCCTGAAATAAATAGGTAAGGTCATCTAACCCAAACCAGGGAATCTCAGGGAGAACCAGAATAAAAAATAGATTCAAATACTAAAGGAGCACACGTCACAAGCACAAACAACACGCATGTAATAGACCTAATACAAGAAACAAAGCCCAGATAATGGGAAGGTAATCAACTGAAATAGCCGGGATGCAAAACTCAGAAAAGAGGCAATAAGCAGTGGGGGGGATGCAAGAGGATATGGAAAGTAAAACGAAAAACAGAAGCAAAAAACAACAACAAACAAGAAACGACCACCGGGTAGACTAAAAGTGAAACAGTCTCGGGTGCCAGAAATAAATAGTAACCACAGCAAGTGCGTAGATGTCCAGGGGAGTGACAACCATAGCATCAAAACAGATTATGAATTAGAATAATAGAATAAAAAGGAAATTTCTTATGAATTAAATTCGTTTAGTGAATACCTCCTCAAGAGAAAAACTGAAAAGCTAAGAAAGGACATACGCCTATTTACGCAAGAACGTACCTACCCCTTTCTCTCTGAAGGCTTTTATAATACGCATAGTGACTCCACGGCGGGTAATAGTTCCACCAACCGTGGATATCCTCGAGTGACTACTTTTTCGGATACCACCGACTCAGAAGGAGAGGGGTCCTCATATCAGAACTATCAACCTAGATATAACACAGAGAGATCAGGTTCTGAGAACCATTTTTTAGGCAACCGACGGGGCAATTTTCGCCCAAGATTCCGAGGTCAACAACAGCAACGGGGATATCAATCAGGTTACCAACAGAGAGGGACTTTCCCAAATCGGGGACAAGTACAAAGGACGCACTTCGAGGACCAGGAACCAGCTCAAAAATATATCCAGACTCGCCAACACCAATATTGGCGAACCTGGACATGATTCCCATCTTCAATCTGTCCGCTAGCCCAATGGATCCCCACTCGGGAAGTTTATTAACTAAGGGGCTGTCTTTTGTCCCTACCACCTACTTTAACGAATTTGAACTTATGAGCGATTTACATTCCTTTTTTCGCAAAATTCGTCTGAAATTTTTTTTTCTCCTGAAAGATTATGTGCCCAGTGAAGAGAACCTATCAGGCCTAAAACCCCCGTCCACCTTTTGCCCTGAAATAGATCAGGTGGGAGCTGAGGTTGATATGTTCGAAAGAGCTGTCCTCAAAAAAATTAAGCAAGCCATTAAGTTCATCCCCAAACCTATTTTCAACATCTCAAAGGAAGAACATCTTGCCCTCAAGAAACTCAAAGATGACACCTCGCTTACTATCAAACCTTGCGATAAAGGTGGAGGAATTGTCATCTTTGACTCCGATAAATACAAAACTAAAATGGAGTGCCTGTTGAGCTCCCCAATACACTACGCTAAGATTATGACTAACCCTGAACCCCATCTTAAACGCCGGATTTTGACTTTGGTTGAGGCAGCTGTGGAAAAGGGGTTAATCTGTCAGAAAGAGGCCGAATTCCTCACACCCACCTATACCCGTATCCCTATTATATATGGGGTGCCAAAGACTCATAAAAATCAAATTGATCCCCCCCTTAGACCTATTGTCTCTACCATCGGGGCGGCCACTGAACCCCTTTCTAAGTACGTGGACCAATTTTTAAAACCTTTGGTTGCCACGCTTCCTTCGTATATTAAGGACACGGGCCATTTTATCTCCCAGATTGAAGGCCTCCCATACAACAATGTTCAGGAGATCCTGGTTACTATGGACCTGGAATCTCTTTACTCTAATATCCCCCAAAAGGAAGCTTTAGGAGTTATCAAGAACACGCTAGAGGTAGACCGCCTACTGCCTAACTCTTCTTTTATTCTTCAACTTCTTGATATTGTCTTATCAGAAAACTTTTTTGAGTTCGATAATTCTTTTTTCCACCAGATTAAGGGGGTTAGTATGGGAGCTGCGTGTGCTCCTAGTGTGGCCTGCCTGTATATGGGGCACTTTGAGAAGTGCAACATATACAATGAAGTGGCCCCCTTTTATGAGAATGTCCATCACTGGTCCCGCTTTATTGATGATATCTTCTTCATCTGGCGAGGAGACCAGGACACACTCAATGAATTCATTGCCTGGATCAATCTAGCGGATCCCAATCTGACCTTTACTGCCCACACCAGTACCCAAAAATTGGAGTTTCTGGATGTGTGGATTGAGGCATGTGACTACAAACTTACGGTTTCACTCTATACGAAACCCACTGCCAGAAATACTTTACTACATTACCAGAGCTTTCACCCCAAGTGCCAAAAAGAAGGAATTCCATTCAGTCAGTTCCTCAGATATCGGAGAAACTGTACCACCATCAGCGAATTCATGTACCATGCCGGGAACCTTAAGAGTAAACTCATCAATCGAGGCTATCCTCCCAAACTTGTCAAGAACGCTCTCAAAAGAGCGAAATATTATGATCGGGACTCTATGTTCCAACCTAAAGCCATCAATAAACTTGACCAGTTGGTATGTGTTACCAAACACTCCTGGTTTAATAATAAAATGCGTCAAATTGTTAACTCCCAATGGCACCTTCTTAATCTGGACCATTCCACGCCGAACATCAATAAACCCATTTTTTCGTTCAAAAGGAACAAAAATTTTAGAAATATGTTAGTACATGCCAAAAGACCTTATAGGTCCCACAATACGCAGCTCTCCCTTATGGGAGGTACCCCTGTTCAGGGCAACCACAGATGTGGTAGTTGCCAAGCATGCCAAAATGCGATTGTGGGTGATCACATTTCCATCAACTCACGTACTGTCTATCTCAAAGAAATGACCAAATGCCGCTCTACCAACATTGTATATGCCATTCTATGCCCGTGCGATCTGGCATACATCGGAGAGACAGCTAGGGAATGTCGAGTGCGCATTGGTGAGCATAAATCTAACATCAGGCTTCTTAAACACTCGGCTCCATTAGTCAAACATTGGGCGCAGCAAAAACACAGCGTAAAAGATCTACGCTGGACGATTTTGGAAAAGGTACGTAGCTCCACTGGCACTGATGTGACCGCCATTCGCCGTAAACGCGAACTATTCTGGATGTTTTCTCTTAACACCAAGGACCAAGGACTGAACGAACTTCTACAGTGGGAACATGCCTTTCTCTAATATGACATTTGTTTCGTTTTTCACCGGTATTGAAACCTTATTTGGAACCCTTTTCATTTGAAACTTATTGAAATTTATCTGAAACCCCTTTTTATTCTATTATTCTAATTCATAATCTGTTTTGATGCTATGGTTGTCACTCCCCTGGACATCTACGCACTTGCTGTGGTTACTATTTATTTCTGGCACCCGAGACTGTTTCACTTTTAGTCTACCCGGTGGTCGTTTCTTGTTTGTTGTTGTTTTTTGCTTCTGTTTTTCGTTTTACTTTCCATATCCTCTTGCATCCCCCACCCCCCACTGCTTATTGCCTCTTTTCTGAGTTTTGCATCCCGGCTATTTCAGTTGATTACCTTCCCATTATCTGGGCTTTGTTTCTTGTATTAGGTCTATTACATGCGTGTTGTTTGTGCTTGTGACGTGTGCTCCTTTAGTATTTGAATCTATTTTTTATTCCGGTTCTCCCTGAGATTCCCTGGTTTGGGTTAGATGACCGTACCTATTTATTTCAGGCATGCTATATGCTAGTCGATCTGTTTCTGTGGCGTTTGCCCTTTCAGCACCTGAATCCATCCCGCATTTTGGTCTTTCCGTGATTCTTTTGCTCGGGTCAGATGACCTCTTGAACTCATTTGATTGGCTCTCTCTCGTCTCACCTTTCATTTAAATCTTGGCGCTACCGTGTTTCCGTGTTTGAGCCTCTTTCCATCAGCTACGAAGTAACGACCATCATGTCGCCGCCAATACCAGCCTTATCTGAGTAAGTTGCGGTCCGTTTTCGAGTTAGCGTTTTGTTTCTTTTTATCGGATATCTATCTGATGGTTTTGTCTTAGTGTGCCTGTGTATTTACCATTATAGGTCCCTCCGGTATCCCGAGTGAGGGGCTTTCAGCGAGTGCCTGCATTTATTCCGTGACACTTTCCTCGCCCGACTGGCGAACACTCGATCCTTTAGGTATCTAGCAATGCATTCACTTTTTTATTTTTCTGTATACTGGGATTTCTATCTGCCATTCCTTGCTGGGCCGCAGGGCATATATAGGCAGATTTCCATATATATCTCTATGACTATTTTCTATTGTCTTTCATCCTATGTTCCGTTTTGTTTGTTTTAAGTGCCTTTTAGAGCTTCTGCGTTAGAATTTTTTTTACCTTTAAGAGATCTTGACCTGTAATTATGTCCTCGGTATTATTATACTTAGCCCCTTGTTTGTTCTTGTTTACTGCGGGCACAGCTTAAGGACCTGTTAGTGCCTTAACATTTGAGCATTTAACGTTTTCCTATATTCTGCGCCTTTTAGCTGTCTGTGTTTTTTCTTATTTATAGTCTCTATTGCCTTTCTCGTTTTTGGCTCCGGTTAAAGGATATATTAGTGCCACTACATTGCAGCACATAACGCTCATTTGATTCTGCGTTCTTCTAGCTGTCTTTGTTCTTATTTTCACAGCAATTATCGGGTTCTCAATGTTTTTGGCCAGACGAGCCTTTTCCTGTTTTCAGCGTCTCAATACTGCCTACCGAACATCGGATTGCAGGTAACCAGGAAGAATGTTAAACCTGTCACTTTTATTATTGTGCTTTTGGAAACAGTTTTCTCTTCCTGTGTTGTTACTCTTAGTGCCATTAATACGTCGCTTTTCATCTCCATGTAGAATTCTGCCTGTTATCTGATCCTTATCGCCATCTCAGTTTAGGCGCCATTCTGTAGAACACTGTACTTAGATTACTTCATCGAGCTACCCTGTACGGCATTTTCTGGCACAGCCAATTGGATAGTTGTTCGATCCACTGGTAGGTATTCAGCCCGCTGTGGCCTTTCTTTTTATCTTTTTATCTTTTTCTCCTGCGGTATGGGGTTACTTGAACTGTTTTTCTCCTTAGCTATGCGAACAGTATCTCACTATACTCGTTGTATCTAAAATATTTTTATTTTTATTTCTGCACCTGTTTATGGTCTTGAACCCGGATGTCTCTTTACTGTTCTTCTGTTTATTCTACTTAGTATGATGTCTGTTTCTTTTTTCTTCTATCTCACATGTCTGACTGTGCACTATTTAAGTATCATTTTACCTTCCGCCCAAATAGAATAGAATTTTCTTTCCTTTTATCAATTGTCTATTTGAACAGTGCTGTAAGAATAGTCTATTATGTTAGTATTTTTGTCTAATTTAATTAGTTTATTTATTTGATCTGATGGTATAAGTAGGCTAATGCCTACAGGTCACTGTAACTAGCTGCAGGATTGTTTATTATTATATGTTTATCTAATTTCAGAAACTTTCCCACCACCTCACTGTTGTGGTATCCACGCCCTGATGAAGGTGTTTAGCCACACCCGGCTTGTACACCGAAACGCGCGTCGGCGCTTGTGATACTCTTACGATTATTTGAATGCTGTGTTATTAGATTCATGATATATACTGAATATATTGGTATTCATTGCTTTGTTGTGTTGCTTTAGTCATTGTATGTAGGTTGGTTGCTTGTATGAAAGAAGTATGACAGTATGTTTGCAGTTGTGAGTTGTCTGAATGAGTGGTGAGATTATGTATATGAACATTTATTTATTTAATAATTAGTTTTGTATCATATTTGAGTATTTTGTATCTTTATTGAAAAAATAAATTTATTTTGTGATATCTCTGTTTTTTCTACTTTTCAGCACTGTTCAGACTTTTATATTATATGACGTTTAGCATATTGTTAAATAAATAGGTAGGGGATTTTTGTTTGTTTGATTGCCCCTTTGTTTCCCCTATGATCCCACTACCTTTATTTGCTCAGATAGGGGCCCCCTTTGTTTGAATGCCTCTTTCTCTTTTCTGGCCAGGTCACCACGTTGTCCGGCGCTGTGCTCAGTTCTACCATTTCGGGGTCTGTCGTTTGATTCTCTATGTGGTTTCTCTACTCGGCGCCAGCCCTCCAGCCCTTCCCACCGATCCTCAGGGGAGGAGAAGAACCAAGCCTTGCCTTCTGATTCAACTCGGAGTTTTGCCGGAAATAGCATGGCATACTTCACCTCCTTGTCTCGCAGTGCCCGTTTGACCGCCAGAAAACTGCGACATTGGGCTTGAACTTTTGTGGTGAAGTCTGGGAAAAAGTTGAGCACACTGTCCTCCAATTTAAGCGGTTGGTTAGCACGTGCAGTCTGTAGTATGATGTCACGATCCCTAAAATTAAAAACTTGTGCTATTATCGGCCTTGGAGGGGCTCCTGGTTTAGGTCTTCCCCCTGGGACGCGGTGGGCACGTTCGATGGAGAAGTATTTTGAGAGTCTCTTTTTCATTGTAATTTTTTGAGGATGAGGTCCTCAACGAATAGGTCGACCGCGGGGCCTCTCATGCGCTCCGGGACTCCCAGGATCCGTATATTATTTCTACGCGCCCTGCCTTCATACTCATCAAGCTGTCTCTCGAGTTTGGTCTGTTGATCCTGTAGTTGGCTCACTTGTTGTTTTAGCACGGCAGTATCTTTGTTTAATACCGTTGTGACATCTTCCATTTCTTTCACTCTGGAGTCCATTTTTCTAAGGTCCGTTCTTTTGAGGGAAACTTCAATATTTACAGTATCGATACAAGTCTCCAGAGAGGTCCGTACTTCTGTAATGGCAGCCATAATGTCTTGGAGCGTCAATTCCTGCTGCGGCAGTGGGTTCTGCTGATTATCTGAGACCCCCGGTGGTGTAGCCTCCTTTCCTTCACCCGAGTTCGACCAGGCAAATTTGGCCAGTTTGTCCTGTGCTGGCATTTTGATGCCCTCCCCAGTCGCCATTTTGAAGCTGCGATATTCAGAATATACCTGAGTTTGCAGGGATCAGTCCCAGTACTCGCTGCTGCCTGCCCAGGGGGGAGGTATTGCTCCCTGGCGGCCTATTGGGTTTTCTGGTTTACTGACCCCACAGTAGCAGGAGAGAGGGCGAAGGTCGGAGCATGGGACAGAGCAGGTATAAAGTCTCTGCGAGCAGAGCGGTATGTGGCTCACTATGGCAGCTGAATCCGCCTCCTCCACTTCCCTCCCCGTGCAGTATAGAGGAAGGGGTTAGGTGTTTAGCGGGAGCAAGTTCGGGCTGCGCAGTGGTCCCGCAGCCCGACCACGAGACTTACCCCCAAATACAGCCGGACAGTGTGTTTCCCCCTCCCGCTGCTGTTACCGCCAGGTCCACGGGTCTCAAATTCGCGTTGGAGCAGATAATTTTGACTCTTACACGGGCTGTGCTCTTTTACCTCACAGGAAGGTGCTCCTCACTCAGAATTACAAACACAACGTGGCGCCAAACAAGTCACCAGCTGTACCTGGTATACTGTGGCTGCTGCTGTGCCCTTCCGGCTGCTCCTTTCAAGTCCCCACACCCGGCACTACTGAGCCTGTAACTTAGGCTTCGCGGAGGATATCTTCGCACTGTTTACTTCTCAGGCCTGTCTCCCCCTCCACGTGTAAAAACAGGCTATCGCCGCTCACGGCCACACAACCTCTGGCAAGGGTTCGCTGGGAAGTGTGGGCTGTATTGCGGCTCTCACCGCTGACGCGCGCCGATCTATGCCTCCGATGCTATCTATGAGAAATAGTGGCCTACTAGGCCTCCGAAGCCGGGGCCTCGATTAAGACTGCGGCCCGCCTTCTGCGATCGCGCCACAGAAGTCCTTTCGGGGTTCCGTTAGGGAGTGCGAACTGCGTTGCTGCACTCACCGCGAGTATGCGTATGGTACTGCCTCCGGTGTTGGTTATCCAGGAGAGTAAGCCACCAGGTCCTTGATGCCAGGGCCTCAATTAGTGCTGCGGCTGACTTGCTGCGATCGCTTCTGGCGGCTTGGACCTGGCGCCTCAGGGCTCACGGCGGGGTCTCCGAGTGGCTCAGGCCGGTGTATGCTTCAGCTCGCCCTCTGCCTCTGGGCTCAGCCGCTGTCTCTGGCCGGCTCCGCTGGGCGGTACCCGCTAGTTGGCACCCGTCGCTTCCACAACTTCACACAGTGGAGCGAGGGTGCAGCGCCATTTCGAAGTGGAGCTCCGGCCGCATCGGAGAAGTCACGTCGGTTTTCCGCCGCCTCAGGCAGAAACCTGCCTCCAGTTGTCGCTTCAGGACGTTAGGGCCGGGACCCCCTCCACCTGGGGTAATTAGCAGGATTGCAACAGGATTAAGTTCAGGATAGACGCGAGGGCTTCGGAGCCGCGTTAACATGCGGCTATTCTCTTCAGCGGCTAGCCACGCCCCTCCATATTTATCAGGGTGGCATGTTTGATGTGTTTTGGCTTGTTTTTTCAATTTATGTATCCCTTACTTTGGGATAGGAATGGGTTTTAGTCCCATATCCACACTTTATGACACAGTACCCTTACTGGAGGGTTGGGGTAAGGGGTTTGTTCCCTTTCACGCTAGGGATGGGTTTTAGTCCCATGTCCACACTTTACGCCACTGTACCCTTACATGGGGTTCGCTTAAGTGTTTTGTTCCCCTTTTTACACAAAGAATGGATTTTAGTTCCACTTGTTGCAAGGTTTTCTTGTTCCTCATGTGCTTAAGCCACTATGTGCTGCACGTTCGTTTTTGTTGTAGTGGGTGTTTTCACTACCTTTCTTTGGGGTTTTATCCCTTTGGTCCCTTTTTTAGGGGTAGGAATTTGTGTCCCAGTCCCTTTTTCCACATTTTTACATGGCTGTTCTCCTTACATGGGGAGTATACACATTGTGTTTGTATTTTCTTTTCTATTTTAAAGGGAGGAGATAATTGGTATTTTGTATGTACCTTTTCACTTTTCTTTCCTCCTTGTGTAGTCCTTGTTCCCTCTCATGATGTGCTTCTTACTGTTCATCCCTGGGTTATGGACTATCTACTTCTTTTGTTCTTTGTTCTCTATAGTTGTTTATATTTTGGTTTCTTTATTCTTCTATTTAAAAGGAAGGAGATAATGTAGTATCTTCATGTTGTTATAATGTTCTCTGTTATCTTGTTCCTAGCTGCTCAGCCAGTGTGAGTGTTCTGTGTGGAATGTTGGTGTGTGGGCCATGAGTGGAATGCTTGGGTGACTGGTGTGAGTGGTGACAGTTGGTGGATGGGCTGAGCAGCTAGCAGGCTGCTCCTGGTGGGGCTGCTGTGCAGGATCTTTGCTACATGTTGTCTACTTCAATAAACCTACTTAAACATCATCTACCAGCGTGGACTACGTTACTACAATATTTCCTCTCCAGGCCGCTCTCCAGACACAGCCTGGACAACCCACAGCAGAGGCGCAGAGGTATGAGCCTTCTGGCTATCAACAGCCTCACTGAACAGTGACCAGGAAAGGAACAAAAGGTTGTCCTCACCCAAAGTTCCCTTCACACTCTGAATAGCAGAGACTGCAGTCCCACCTGTCACCCCCGCCATCTACCAAATGGCAGTGCTCAGTAAGACTAATCAGCAGCTCCGTGCAGCAAAATGACCTAGCTGAATTTCAAAAGGAAGCCCTGTCTCTTCTTTCCTCACTTCAATGTCTAGGTGTCCTCCCTCTGGCTTCAGGAATGTCTGCAATACCCTTCCAATGTATGGGAAAACAACCTTAACTCCATCTTACACACAGGAACTTCCAAAATGGATCCCACAGGTCTCCTGTATTCTGGTTCACTACTACACACAATGCATCACCACATGGGCCATACACATGCACATGCATCACATACATTTGTAAAATTAGAGCTAGGATCTGGGGTATGTGCATAGAAGGAGAACTTTACATAAGTGGGCCATTAAGCGCCCACTCCAGTGACACAGATAAAAAGGTCTGGTCCCCACTACTTATTCACGAAACACGGTATGCTACTATCACCACTCTACATTCTAAACCCATGACAGGCACGGTAGTCCATTGGCAGACAAATGAGGGCTGCCTAAGTTGGCAGGGTATGCCCAGACGTGGGTCCCTTGCTCACTTTGCCACTGGATTCAATCTAGCCTTGCTGATGAGGGGTGTTACCCCAAAACCGGTCCCAGGATGCTTGTTTCCGGTCCAGGAAGACTTGGCTTGGCAGTTTGGTCTGGACTGATTCCATGAGGCCCAGGGTCAAGACTGATTTGCATATGGCTGGGTCTGATCTGGGGGGGTGAAGTGAGCTAAAGAATGCTGATGGATTCAACCCAGATCTGTGACTGGGGGTGAGTGTCTGAAAAGTTTCAGCGCTCCGTTCATCATCTCCTTGTGTTTGCTTTGTTCACCCTAAGTTGGCAGGGTATGCCCAGACGTGGGTCCCTTGCTCACTTTGCCACTGGATTAAAGCTAGCCTGGCTGATGAGGGGTGTTACCCCGAAACCGGTCCCAGGATGCTTGTTTCCGGTCCAGGGAAGACCTGGCTTTGCAGTTCGGTCTAGACTGTTCCCATGAAGCACAGGGTCAAGACTGATTTGCATATAGCTGGGTCTGAACTGGGGTGGTGAAGTGAGCTTCAGAACGATGACGGATTCAACCCAAACCTGTGACTGGAGGTGAGAGTCTGAAAAGTTTCTGCACTCCGTTCATAATCTCTTTGTGTTTACTTTGTTTACCCTAAGTTGGCAGGGTATGCCCAGACGTGGGTCCCTTGCTCACTTTGACACTGGATTCAAGCTAGCCTGGCTGATGAGGGGTGTTACCCAGAAATCAATCCCAGGATGCTTGTTTTCGGTCCAGGGAAGACCTGGCTTGGCAGTTCAGTCTGGACTGTTCCCATGAGGCACAGGTCAAGACTGATTTGCATATGGCTTGGTCTGAACTGGGGTGGTGAAGTGAGCTAAAGAACGATGATGGATTCAACCCAGATCTGTGACTGGGGGTGAGTGTCTGAAAAGGTTCAGCGCTCTGTTCATCATCTCCTTGTGTTTGGGCTGCCTTTGTGCACCCATCTAGGTCCAGCACAGTTCCAGGACCTCACTAAGGTCAAGGGGCAGGCCTAGGCCTTTACACACATGCCTGATTAACCTGAGGCTAGGGCCAAAATCAGAAACCAGAGTACCAGATACTCTCAATTGGGCAGTCAGAGCAGGAAAACATGACTGTACACCAATACCAGTGGACCTTTACATCTCTGCTTGGCGCGTCTAGCCTGTGATCTCTCTATGCACATGCTGTGGGTGATATGCTGCGCTGCTTACCCCCTAGTGTAGAAAGCCTGGGAAGATGTCAACAAAGACACTTTCTACTCTGGCGGCCTTGCAAGTTTCAATTTGAAGGTGGAATACCTGATTGGGCACAAGAATCTTTTACTCATATGTACATTGAAATGTAAATCTTCAGCATCAGCCAAGATGGCGAATGTGTCAGACCCCATTAAGGGGGCAGAGGGTGAATACATGCCCAAACCGTGGTGGTGGAGGTGGTTTGCCTCTGGTGTCCTGGGGTCTGCCATTCTACGTCTCTGTAAACTGGGCCAAGTACAACCCTTTCCGCACTTGACTTTCAGGGAACTGAGGCCGAACAGTCATAAGCTTCTCAGAGACCTAATGTGGAAGCAAGAAATCAGAACTCTACAGTCAACCGACAAACACAATAACATAATATGCAGCCTATTACTTCTCTTCATGAAAAAAGAAAACACTTTAATACCACAGCAGTACTAAATAATGCACAGCCCGATGGGTACAACATACTCGATTGTATTAATCTGCATTCTAACAGCGAGGCACTACACACACCTCTCTATCTCGTAATCATTCTCCGGCCTGCTATAGTTGAGATCCTGCTATGACGAGTCCCTAGCCCTCTACGAATTCTGGAAAACTTTAGGTTCAGGTGCAGATGATTCAAGAAGGTCTCACTGGTTCAAGGAGCAACTCAGTTCAATATCTTTATTGTTCCTTTTTCAAAATGTCTGAGGCTGGCACATCGGGCTTGCCAGCGCACCTCAGTCTCTTTCACCCCTGTTGCAGCATACGCCGCACAACTTACCTGCTTTGTTTGTGGTGGTGGGGCTGAGTGTTGGATGCAGGTTGTACACCCGCCCTCAAGTCTTGAGTAACCCTGGGCGGAGTTCGAGAAGTTGCAATACTGTAGATTTCAAAATAATCATAGGGCTATGCCTCTTATGTTACGCTATTAGATTAGCCTTATATAGCTAAATATAGCAGTGGTAGTCATTTATATTGACAACCCACTGAGCTATATTAAGAAAGATAATGTTTTACAGAATAGGTTAGTCTTGGATAGGTGGCAGCCATTTTGTATACTGGCCGCCATCTTACATTATGGCTATGTTTAAGCACGCGGTGAGCTCTAAACTGCGAACGAGGTAGGCCCAGACAGCTACACCATGACACTTGTTGTTCACCTGATAAGTATACGCCCAGTTTCATTTCTTTATCCAATAAGGGGTGCTGCCTCGCTTATGAATAAGCCTTTCTGTGTGCGTAAGTAATATTCTATTTGCAGCACCTCTCCTACGTTGGGAGGAGCAGGGATGCTGCTGGCTGACCTTGGCTAAGAGATACCGTGTGCCTGCCTCGGGCTGGTGATGTACGCCCTCTGCCTCCCTAAAGTACGCATCCCTAAACCTGTAACTTTCCCTTGTAGGCGTGCTCTAGATGTTTATGACGTGTTTGATGTATCATACTATGCTGCGCATGATTATTGAGTCAGTCCATTAGCAAGCATTGCATGGTGCATGTTGTATTTGGGCTCCTCTGCAGAGTATAGGTAATAAACTGCTTGTTTGCATTCTCTACTGGTTGACCGACTCTTCATTGGTATAGGTAAGGCCGAGAGGTGGTGTAGTAACCCGAGTGACCCTATACGGGTCGCTTCCTTCAGTTGGCGCCCAAACAGGGACCCCGCGATTAATCACCCATCACACCCGTAAACGGGTCGTGAGGTCGGGGTGCAGGCTGGTCTAGCGGGCGGATCGGGGGCCCCCACAAGATAGAGCTCTGTTTCTGTGGCTTGCCCCGCCCGTCTGATCGAGGTGCCCTGCCTAGTGGTGATACGCCGGGGTCCAGAGACGGCGAGACCTTGGAGCTGACCAGATTGGTCTGGAGAGTCGGCGGTAGAGAATCACGTGTGAAACCTGCGTTTGACAGGTGAGTGACTTTGTGTACGTTTTAGTACTTGAAAATGTACTGGCGCCAGTCCTGAGGTGGTGTTGGACTGAACCGTGCGAGGCAGACCGTTGACCGCCTTTCGGTGTGAACTTGAACTGCTCCGGGTGATTCGGGTTTTTGAGACCCGTCTCATAGTGGTTCTCGGGTAGCACCGGGAGGGGCAGGGCCTTCGGGCGTGTTTCGTGGACGGAGCCACACTACCGACTTGAGGGAGACAGAACCGATCGGTCTGTGCTCCATAAGTGGTACCGGACTGTGAGGGTGAGGTCGCCCGTCGAGCTGTATCTCAGTGGTCTTGAGCCACAGATGAGATGAGCCTTAGTGGCGAACCTCACGGGCAGTGCCGGACCGCGTTTGACAAGGCAGAACCTTGAGTTGTACCCTTAAGTATTGTGGACAAGCTACTTGGGCTGTGCTTTAATAGCGAGTTTGAACTGTATTGTGTGAACGAGTGCTGGGGCTGAATCTCGTGGTGGTTTGAGAGTCGTTAACGGCTCTACGAGCTACAAGATACGGGATAGGCTTAAGATCGTGTCTAATCACAACAGGGTCGAGCTGGGCTATCCATACACGTAACAGAGATTCTTAGGTGGTGCTTAGTGAAAGGCTGTTTGGGCCGTGTTGTATTGCATACCTTAAGAGGTCTGTTCGTGCTGATTTTTGAGTGTATTTTGTGTACGATTTTCGGATAGAGAAGTGGATTTGCTTTGCGCTTGCGCAGTGGGAATTGTGTAAGTATCTTTTATTAAGATGCCGTGTTTTAGTAAACTTGAATGTTTTGTATGTCGATGTTGTTGTTCAAGTGATCGACTGGAGGAAAGACAACCTGCTCCTCCAGAGGGTACCCCGAATTTTGATATGTACATAAAGCACGGTATTGGCCTTATTATGTTTAGCACCTTATGGCATAAATATACGAAGGACAATGCTGATTTGCAGTGGCCACTTGTTGGCTCGTTCGAAGAACAAAAGTTGAATTTTCTAGAAGGAAAGCTGTTTGCTAAGAAGAGTAGGCAGTCAATGTTTGATATGTTGAGGGTTTGGCAGAAGGAGGCAAAGCAGCGGCGAATTAGAGAGGAAAAAAATACAAGGAAAAGACAGGCGCTGACATTCGCGCAGAAAGCCATGGCTTATGATAAAGCGACAGTAAACAAAGGTATTGAGTGCGCATATAGGGCGTTTCGGCTGCAAGCTGAAAAGAGTTATGTCGTTCAAAATGAAGGTGATGCTTTTGTTGAAGATTTGTTAGACACCCAACCCCCACCACCTTATGCTCCTCCACGGATATATCCTATTGTTCCAGCTTCCCAGGCCCCAGCTTCAAGGGCTCTGGCTTCGGTTCTTGGCCCCACCAATTCTCCTCCTCCTCCTAACATTCCGGGTCTACATTTGACGCCTTCTGGGTATTATACTGCTTTATCGATGTCCGGGTTGGAGGGTAATAGCTCTCCGTCTGTGGTACCTGTGTCTGCATTTTCTGGTTCGACTTTCTTTACTCCCTCTAGTGAAGATCGTTCATTGATGGTACCTGTCTCTTCATCCACTCTTTCACCGGCGGATGTTTCACTTCCCATGATGCAATTTGACAGAACGCCTGTGAGTGGAATGTCCCCGGGAAGTCGAGCGAAAGTGCAAGAACGCGTGAGTAGGGTGTTGGTGCGTTCTGCAGTAAGTATTCAAGAAAAGGAGATGGTGGCGAATCAGGCTGCACAGTGGATTCGAAATCCGATCTATATGGTTGAGGATGTATGGAGTGTGATGAGACAGTATGAACCGCTTATGCAACAACTTGCGCTTAAGCATATGTGTACAATGCTGATGAGTTTGTGGGAGCAGCGCTTTAATGCTGAGGTCCCAAGGGAGGTTTCTGAGATACGAGATGAAGTGTATGGTTCCGGTATGGATCCTGCTGCTGTGTTGAATAAAGTTACTACTTTGTTAAAATATCGAGGTAGGATGCTTAAAGAGGGTTCCACAGCATTAGCGCAGTTCCCTATGAGAGAAGATCACCCCATATATCATCCCGAGATACCAGCAGAAATAAATGCAGTGGGTGACATTGTTCGGCCCCGGGAGGGGGCACGGTTTCAAGAACAATGGGTTTATACCCCCTGGAAGAGAAGCGAAGTACTTTCTCTTAAAAATCAGTTGCCAGATCCCAGAAAGAATCCGACTGCTTATTATAAAGAACTGACAGAAGCGGCCGATTCGACAGTTATGACGTTAGCTGACATTATGTTGTTTTTTGGGTTCCTGGTGCCGATTGCTATATTGAGGCAGGTGCACTTGGTGGATCACGTGTTAGAGTTAGGAGCAACATGGGATCAGATAAAGCTGTGGGATCAAGAACGTAAGCCAGGGGAGAAGCCAAGAGCGGAAGTGTTAGCTTTACCTGGCCGAATTATTACGTACATGCATTCGATTATTGCTCCCAAGAAAGTGGATTGGGATAAACTTACAGCATGTTGTCAAAAGAAAGAGGAGAGTGTGTCAGATTTCTTTACTAGGTACGAGGGGGTGTTTTTGGATTTCAGTGGTCAGGATTTGTCAGTGGATGGTGGAGTCCGGCTGTTTGTCGACAGGCTTGTTAATAATTTGCTTCCTGAGATTGCAGCCCGGATGAAGGCAGCGGAAAGTACCTGGTCCACGTCCACTCCCTCGGGAATATTGAGTATGGCGCAATATTATGAACATCGAGAGAACGAACAAAGGCAGGTTGTAGAGAAGAAAGGGAAGGAATTGAAGACAAAGGTGTTGTTGCAGCAGGTGCAGGGAAGTAGTGGAAGAGGAATGGGTCAGCCGCAAGTGCAGCAGCGATGGTCCGTACTGCGAGGTGGTGGAACGAGTGCTCCATATGTACCTGTGGGACCTAATCAATGTGCATATTGTCGGAAGGAGGGGCATTGGCTAAATGAGTGCCCTGAATTGCTACAGGCTGGTGGGATCCCTAGAAGAGGGGGTTTTCGGGGACATGGTAGAGGAACAGGAAGTCAGGGTGAGAGAAGACCAGAACGAACTGAGAATGTTGAAAAGGATCAGAATTACTTTGATGATCCTAGAGGACGACAGTATTGTCGCGAGGATTATGATGTAGATGAAGGAACAGGGATGTCCATCCGCAGCTAGGACAGCGACGGACAGGGTGGGGGACCAGTTTCGGTGAATGTAGATCAACGCGGACCCTATGTTGCTGCGGGTTTGCTTGGTACCTTTCAAACGTTTTTGATTTACACGGGTGCTATGAACAGCTCCGTTTCCCGTTCGCTGGTCCCTGGGGCAGCTCTGTCTGGCAAGAATAATGTTTCGGTGGGATTTTCAGGTACGCCGGTTGTTTGTCCCATCTCTAAGCCCCTTGCTTTGACAATTGGTCCATTTTCAGTGAAATCCTCGTTCCTTTTGACTTCAAACTGTGGGGAAAATGTAATGGGGCTTGATCTGTTGAAACGGCTGCATGCAACCATTTTCTGTTCCCCAGACGGTGTTTACATGACGATTGGACCTGATGTGGCACGGGCGAAGCAACACTTTGCCAAAGACGCCCCTCTCCCCGATGAGTTCAAGGACGTGCCTATATGCTGTGGGCTACAGGTGACACGGACGTAGGACTGTTGCAGGTACCGCCAGTGTCTATTCAGTTTAAGGACAATGTTTCTCTGCCTCGTATTCCACAGTATAAAATATCGCAGGCAGGAGAGACTGCTTTGTTGAAAATCATAAATGATTTAATTGCGTTTGGTGTGGTTGAGGAAACAGTTTTTAATGTGTGAAACAGTCCTATTCTTCCGATTCTTAAAAAGGCCCTGACAGATTCACCTGATGCCTATTCTGATGTGTACCGATTTATTATTGATCTTAGGGAAATTAATAAAATAGTGGTACCACAATTCCCTGTTGTTCCTGATATCACTTCGATTTTGACTATGATCCCTCCTACAGCTCAGTATTTCTCTGTGATTGATTTGAAGAATGCGTTCTTTAGTATTCCGATTCATCCAGATTCCAGATATCTTTTCGGGTTCACTGCCTTTTGCCGCCGCCGCGCGCTGAAGAGCGGGGGGGGAGGGTGCTGGTGACGATTTTAGCCCCCCCCTTGCTACGCCAGTGGTTCTGTCGCGCTCCTCAAGGGTATACTGAAAGTCCTAGTAAATATAGTCAAGCCTTGAAAGCGCAATTGGACTCGCTAGTGCTTCCGGTTGGTAATGTATTGTTGCAATATGTTGACGATCTCCTCGTGGCTTCTGATACTGAAGAAGGATGTAAGGAAGCCACGGTCAAATTGTTAATGCATCTGGCACAAAATGGACATAAAGCGTCCCTTTCTAAGTTTCAGTATTGTCGACAGGAGGTTACCTATTTAGGTCACCTCCTATCGAAGGAGGGTAGAAGATTGACACCTGAAGGTATTTCTGTAATCAATAAAATGGGCGTGCCAAGGACACAGAGAGAAGTGCGAGGTTTCATTGGAATTACCTCATACTGTCGACATTGGATCCCCAACTATTCTCTGATTGTGAAACCCCTCCTTTATTTAACTACGAAAGATGTGTGTGAACCCTTGCCGTGGACGCTTGAGTGTCAGCATGCCTTCGAGCAATTGAAGCATGCGCTTTGTTCTGCTACTGTCCTTGGTACTCCTGACTATAGGAAGCCCTTTGTATTGTATGTACATGAAGTGGATGGTTGTGCGTTGAGTGTCTTGACACAGGCTTTCGGTGGTAAGTATCGGTCCTGTGCTTATTTTTCTGCAGTCCTTGACAATGTGGCTAGAGCGCTTCCGAGCTGTCTGAGAGCCGCTGCTGCGGTGGCAATTGCAATCAGACAATCGGCAGGGCTCGTTCTTGACACTGACCTAACAGTCATGGTACCCCATTCTGTGGACACTCTATTGAATAGAACGCAGACACAGCACCTTACTAGTGCACGTCTGACTGGATATGAGCTAACTTTGTTCGCTCCACATGTCACCATTAATCGATGTGTCACTCTGAATCCAGCCACATTACTAACTCTCCCTTCGACGAGTCATTATGCAGATGCGCATGACTGTATGTACAGAACAGAGGAAGAAACGAAGGGACGTGTAGACCAGACTGATGTTCCCTTATCTGACCCCCAAGGGGAACTATATGTCGATGGCTCCTGCCTTAAGCTACCAGATGGCACAACTTCTGCCGCATATGCGATCACCACATTGCGCACAGTCGTAGAGACTTCCAGCGTCCCATATCAATCTGCCCAGGCTGCTGAGTTGGTAGCCTTGTTGAGAGCTTGTGAGTTAAGTGAGAAGATGGATGTTAATATTTACACCGACAGCCAGTACGCGTTTGGAGTCGCTCATAATTTTGGGCGGCTCTGGGCAGAAAGGGGGTTCCTGACATCCCATGGGTTGAAGATACAGCATGGCCCGTTGATCCATAGATTGCTGTCGGCTTTGATGTTACCCAAAAAGCTGGCAATAATAAAATGCAGTGCCCACAAGGTAGTTACAGATGACGTGGGTAGGTGCAATGCATTTGCGGATCAAACAGCTAGAGAAACTGCTAGATCGAAGATGAGTAAGATGTTTGTGGCAGGACCTGCTAGGTGGGTACCTGATAATGCGATGTATGAGAACACTGTAAGTAGTGTTAAGGACATACAGAATGAGGCCACAACAGATGAAGTGGCTGTATGGCAGGAAAGGACAGGTACTCTAGATGAGGATGGGTGCTGGACTGATTTGTCTGACAGCCGGAGATGGCTGTTGCCCAATGCATATGTTTTCCCAGTTGTCACTATGGCTCATGGTCCCGCTCATATTAGCGCAAAAGGGATTTGTAAATTGTTAGACCCAGTGTGGCAAAATTATCTCATTCCCAAGGTAGCTGCCCATTTAGTGAAACATTGTATGATTTGCTTAAAGCATAATCCTGGGAAAGGTACTCCTGTGCCTTCTGGGAATTTCGCACCACCCTCATTTCCCTTTGAGGTTCTCCAAATGGACTTCATTGAGCTAGAACGAGTGAATAATTTGAAGTATGTTCTAGTGGTCGTGTGTGCTTTCAGTAAGTAGGTGGAGGCGTACCCTGTGAAGGAAAATACTGCTAACGCAACTGCGAAAGCACTCATAAAAGAGTTCTTCCCTCGTTTCGGTTTGCCTCGGGTGATCTGGAGTGACAACGGCAGCCATTTTAATGCCCGAGTCATGCAGTTGGTGTGTGAAGGGTTGCACATAAATCAGAAGTTTCATGCAGCAAATCACCCCCAATCTGCAGGTCTTGTGGAGAAATATAATGGAACGCTCAAGTTGAAGCTAGCTAAGATCCAGGAGAGCACAGGCCTGAAGTGGCCGGATGCGTTACCATTAGCCCTTTTGTCCACAAGAATGACCGCACACACGAGGACTGGTCTATCTCCCTATGAGGTAGTTTTTGGGCGCCCTGCCAATATATGGGGTGTCCCTAGGCCAAAACGATTTAGTGAGATCGAGTATCCGATGATGATAGATTACCTGTATGAGTTAACTAAAGATCTTCGTTCTATTCATCAGCAGATCGGAGAGTCACTGCGACCATTTCCAGAGAGTCCCGGACATAAGTTGCAGCCCGGTGACTGGGTTCTGATCCGAAACTTTGCGAGGACAAAGGCTCTGGAGCCTCGTTGGCAGGAACCGAAGCAAGTCCTCCTTGCGACTGCGGTGAAGGTGGATGGGAGAAAAAATTGGATACATGCCCACCATACCAAAAGAATACCGCTGCCACTCCCTTATGACCGATGGGTCCAAGAAGGAATCGGAGATCATGAATGTGAGCACGTACCAAGGTTCATCCCGTTTTCGGATGCTCGGCTAACTTGGACGGAGACTGAAAAAGAGAACGAAGATGTGTTATTGGAAGCTGTCTCTCCCAAAATAAGGGCAGCACGAGAGTCCTCTGACACTGAACAACGAGTGTTGGAGTCTGGGAGCTTTGTTGAGCCTGAGCCTTCATTGCTTTTTTCTGATCAAACAGTGCCTGGGTCTGTAAGATATGATCTACGCCCACGACAAAAGAAGAGCACCAGAGGGAAATAGAGAGTTATGGATTTGAGTTTATGGTAAGAGCACAATATCTGTAGTGCCTGCCACAAAAGAGAGACACTGGTGCACTGCTTTAAACATTTAGACTTTCGAGTGCGCTGTGGGTGTTTGCCAGGAGGGCACCCCAACCGACACAAGGAAGGATTGGATTACTGAGTAGGCCTAGACTGTGAGGCCCCACACGGAGGAAGTCACCTGTTACAGTATGATGGACAATAAGAAGCCTACCAAAGAGGCTTAGAACGGACTTTGGCGTAGTTGATCATTGATTGAAGAAGGTCACAAGTGACTCCATCATTATTGTAGAAAGTAGGTGTTAGATATGTTCCCGTTTGGGCGAGTTGTCGCGCAAGAGGAGAAGCCTCTGGCAGCCCCGCCCTTAGGTCAAAATGATTCTGGATGGCCTAGTTGGACCACTAAAACCAAAGTTGTGGTTTTATTCTGCATTTTTGTGTTATGATTATATTGTTTGGTGTGATATTTTATTTAGAAATTAAGCATCCAATGCATGTTCTGATAGGGACTACTCCTGATCCGCTTGAGCATTCGTTTGTTTCCCTAGCTCCACATAAAGAAAGACATAGGCAGACGTATTTTGGAAATGCTTTTCTTCAGATGCTCCATGAAGTACACCAAACGACTAGTGCGACAAAGTGTTGGATCTGTGGTTTACTTCCTTCTATGTCTCATAAGAATGATCTTCTTATATCCTTGCCTCTGTCATATCTAGGGAGTTGTGAAGCATGGTTCCAGCTCCTTACTGTCGTGTATACCCGCTCACATGCAGATACTGCCCAACTGACTAAAGAAGATTATGAAGCAGTGTTGGAATACATAGTGATGCACCAGGGATACACTCCCGGAAAAGGAGGGAAGGCAGGTACTTTGCATCCAGATGCCTGTATGAATGTTTATGAGCAAAGTGCAAACATTTCTTGGGTAAAAGATGAGATGATGGAGTTCCAAGGGTTTAATATAACAGAGTATTTGAGATCCTTTCATGAGAGAAATATCCCAGATAGTGAGGTCCTACCCATTCCAATAATTGATACACCAGCCCCATTTTGTGTAGAAGGGTTTGGGAGTGTTCCTGTGGGGAAGAGTCATTGTAATTATACGTTTACATTGAACACGACAAGTAGTCCACCCTTGCTTACACCCCCAAATGTATATTTTATCTGTGGGACACATGCTCATGTATGGCTCCCTAGGGGTGGGCAGGACGCTGTTATGTTTCTTTCCTTCTACCCCCAGTTTACTTAGCCCCATCCAATTATCATAAGGATCATAAGTTGCAGCAAAGGGGTACCTCATTGTCGCGAGTAAAGAGGATTATCAACACTGAAGATGTTGATTAAACAGATACCACGATGCAGCAATTTGCTGATGCTATGAAGGGATTGTTGCCTCTATGGGGACCTATGTATAATAGTAGGCGAATTCGCCATCTTACTAGAGTAGTGGAAGCGGTCATTAACACTACTGCTGGTATACTCACGAATATTACAGCTGAGCTTCAGGCGACCAGGCTCGTTGCTCTTCAAAACCGGATTGTCCTTGACGTCATTCTTGCAGACAGGGGTGGAGCCTGTCGTGTGATTGGTAGCAGCTGCTGCGTTTACATACCAGACCACGCCCCTACCGTTTATTCAGCTATTCAGAAACTCCATAGGTTAGCCTCTGAAATACATGAAGATAACGGTACAGGGTCTCTGACACAGTGGTTCTGGGGCCTAATGTCCGCATGGGGATGGAAGATTCTCATGGGTTTAGTAGTAGTTGCAGGGATCATCTTCACTTGTTGCCTCTGTGTGAATTGTCTTCCATCTTGTTGCACTTATTGCATGGCTAAACTCACCCCCTCTGTTTCAATAAGTGAGTCTAAAGCCAGGGATGCGATTATGATGCTGAAAGAACTTCAAGAACTGATGGATATCGACGAAGGCATTTTCGAGGACTAAAGATTCGAATTCAACAGAATCTCGCCTTAGTTCTGCACAGTTGCATACCCCCATCCTGGTTTCCTCATGTTGACGACTGATAAAGACCCTGCCTGATGGCCTCTGTACTTCTATATTTAGCTTATAACGCTAAAAGGAGGGTCTGTAGGTTTCAAAATAATCATAGGGCTATGCCCCTTATGTTACGCTATTAGATTAGCCTTATATAGCTAAATATAGCAGTGGTAGTCATTTATATTGACAACCCACTGAGCTATATTAAGAAAGATAATGTTTTACAGAATAGGTTAGTCTTGGATAGGTGCCAGCCATTTTGTATACTGGCCGCCATCTTACATTATGGCTATGTTTAAGCACGCAGTGAGCTCTAAACTGCGAACGAGGTAGGCCCAGACAGCTGCGCCATGACACTTGTTGTTCACCTGATAAGTATACGCCCAGTTTCGTTTCTTTATCCAACAAGGGGTGCTGCCTCGCTTATGAATAAGCCTTTCTGTGTGCGTAAGTAATATTCTATTTGCGGCACCTCTCCTACGTTGGGAGGAGCAGGGATGCAGCTGGCTGACCTTTGGCTAAGAGATACCGTGTGCCTGCCTCGGGCTGCTGATGTACGCCCCTCTGCCTCCCTAAAGTACGCATCCCTTAACCTGTAACTTTCCCTTGTAGGCGTGCTCTAGATGTTTATGACGTGTTTGATGTATCATACTATGCTGCGCATGATTATTGAGTCAGTCCATTAGCAAGCATTGCATGGTGCATGTTGTATTTGGGCTCCTCTGCAGAGTATAGGTAATAAACTGCTTGTTTGCATTCTCTACTGGTTGACCGACTCTTCATTGGTATAGGTAAAGCCGAGAGGTGGTGTAGTAACCCGAGTGACCCTATACGGGTCGCTTCCTTCCATACGCGGAACACCGTGAAGTGCAAAAAAAACTCCGCCGCACTACGCGGAGCTCCACAAGCGGCAGAGTACGATAGAAAAATGCTGTTCGCGGTGATTGCACAGTGCCGGATGCTTGTCCGCACTGTGCAATCATCGCGAATGGCACCATGCACAGCGCAAGCAGTCCCTGCTTTCCATTTCTGCCGCTCAAGTAGATTTTTACTCGAGCGGCAGCTTTCTCAACGCGAACGGGCTGTTTCTCAACGCGAGCGGTCGCGAGCATACGCGACCACTAACAATGAGAAACCTGACCCCCCCGCGTTGAAAAATCTCACCGGTAGGTTGATTTTCCTCGCTCGCGGTCGCCAACTTGACGTTGACGAATGCGAGCGAGGTAAAAAACTCCGCTCTGCTACGCGGGCGGTGTTTTTCGGAACTCCGCGATCTCTGCGTAACGCGGAGTGCGGAAAACTCAGCAAACTCCGCGAGCGGAGCGGAGTTCCCCGCCCAGGGTTAGTCTTGAGTCTTAGGGTTTTATTGTAGAGTTTGACAGAAAGCTCAGAAGTTGTACACACAACAGAATGAAGCACAGGCAACTTACTTTTCGTGTAAATAACACGTTTTCTGGGTAAGCAATTGGACATATTCCAGCGGCTCAAGTGGGAGAAGAGCACTTGGAAGGCTGAAATTAGTATATTGATTACTGTAGGCCATGCTGCATTGTTTAATGTTTCAGGACTCTATGATTTACTGAAAGACCTTTGTAACAAATACCATTGTGAGTCATTCCTGCACTCAGTGGCCGCTTTCTCAATGGTTCTTAATAGCTGTGTGGAGCTCAGCTGATAAACTAATTCTATTAATATCCAAATATATAATTTTTATGTTTAGAAACAGACCATTCTTGGTCAGCAGCCCAAAGCTGGCAAATTTGTTTCCAGCAACATGGAGGGCTACTGGTGGCAAATGACTCTATTAAGCATTCTTTGAAAATACATCACTGCCCATTGTTGCTCTGTTCATCCACCACTGGCTCTGGCAATGCACAGCCTAGGAGACTCTGTCCATTTGGACGTGGTCAGTAGCACTAAGACCCTCATAACGAGTGACACATTAGAATCACTGGAACCCCCTGCCCCTGGAATTACTGTTATTGGGATTCTAGGTAATGGTAATTCCATGGGGGAATTAGACTTTCTGTTCGGACTCCTGGAAACTTGGCCTGCTGGGAGCAGGTGAATATTCCAAAAGGAAAATCATTCACCAAGGGTGTTCCTGATAAACTATACAGGCTATTAACAAAGGTAACGTACACTTTAAATTTAAACGCGTAATTTACTCTGACACTTTTGAGTAACTTTACTATTCATAGGTATTCACAAAATCTAAGTGTGAAGTTACTCAAAAGTGGAGGCTTAGAAGTCTCCACCCCTTGAAAAGAGGGGGTGAAGTCAAATTTACGAGTGTAAGTTCTACTGCTAAAAAAGGAACAGCATGTTCTATGTCCTGCGCCACACATGACCAACCAGTGGCAAAACGCAAAATGATGAGGCCCCCTTGCAGAATGTGATGAGGTGCCACTGAGTCCCCTATATCTTACAGATATTCATTGACCTTGAGTTTAATGGAGACTCCTGGAGGGTTGCGGGTCCCCTGCACCGCAAAGGCTGCAGGGGCCTGCATTACACCCATGTTCCAACCACCTTTTATAAAAAATAAAGGCGGTAGGGACTTAAAAAACACCCCATAGGAATTAATGTTAAATGTAATGAAATTATTTAAAATAGTTAAAAAGATAAATAAATATAATTTAACTTTAAAAATATATACAAATGGTATATAATTATTACTTAATTATAAAATATTTTAATAACCTTTTTTATTTTAAAACTGTATTTTAAAATATTTTTATTAAAATATAAATAAATTACTTTGAATTAATTATCACTTTTAATAATTATTAATGCGTAATAAAAAACAATAATTTTGTAGGTACAAATGTATTTTTTAATTTAAATTTGAGAAACATATTTGTAATTTAATTTAATATTTTTAAATTAATTCAAGATTTGATATAAAATTCAGTTAATAGTGATGTAGGATGTGTTTCTTTTGTTCTATATCTAAAATAACTATGTACAATTAATTTAAAATAATATTAACCTTAAAATATTTTACTAATAAATTATAAAGTTTTATAAGTTTTTCCAAATTTCACTATATATTACACCACATTGAGATCTCCACCCCAACTATGGAGTCTCACTATGTTAAAACATAGGGGAAAGAAAAAAAAGTTTATTTACCTCAACAAAAATTAGTAAACATATTTTTATGATAAATAATAACGTATATTAATTGTATATAATTATTTGGAATTTAGAATAAAATAAGAACATGCTACAGCACCATTAATATAATTTTAAATTAACGTTTTAATTAAATTACATTTAATTAAATTAAATATAAATAATTCCCATCAAAAGAAAACAAAAAGTAAAAAAATAATATTCCATATAGAATTTTATTTTACGTCCCTACCGCCATTATTTTCCATGAGAGGGTTTTGCAATACGAGTGGGTGGCCATGTGCAGTGCTGGATTTATGCCATCTGAACATGGAATAATTTACTACTGTTTTAAGTTTTTTTGTTTGAGTACCTTTAGAAGTGCAGTTTGTGAATAGCAATGGACTTACTCTTATGTGGGTGGGTGCATGCCCCTTCTTAAACCCCTCCTTAACCTTGCCTAAACCCCTCCACTTAGTAGTAAGTATGCCCTTATTTCCAGCCACCCCTCCTGGTCCCTTCCACATTTAATACTAAGGGGCTTATTATGATGTTGGGCGGAATCACTTCACCCGACACCGACTCGGTCCTGGGACCGACCGAAACCCGGTCATCGGTGCCGACCGCCTCATTAGGATGCGACCGAACACTGTTCGGTCCATTCCTATATTTCACTATGGGAGCATGCATTACGGCCGTAAATCGGCCATAATGCATTCTCCCATAGTGAAATGGGAGGCACGGTTCATCCCTGCACCACGTGGCAGGCACCTCAAGGTGTCTGCCACAAGGTGCAGGGATCAACAGGGGTGCCCCCTCGGCCTCCAACCGGAGGCCATGCACCAAAGGGGGCCCTGCTGTGGGCCTCCAAACACGCTTTCCGACATGGTTTCCATGTCGGACACACTGGCATGGAAACCATGTCGGAAACCATGATCGTAATCTCAAGGGCGGATAGACCCGCCCTTGACATTACTTGCTGGCTTCAGGCTGAGAGGTGGTCACGAGTGACCCGGGTGGCCGTAATCGGGTCACTTTCTTCAGTTGGCGCCCGAACAGGGACTCCATCGGGTGGCCCATCCTCGGGTGAGGAGGTCGGGGCCACGTCGGGTCGGACGGACGGACCGGGGATCCCTGCATGAGAGAGTCTTGTACTCGCAGCTACTCCGTCTGTTTGACCGGGCAGTGCCTCGTCCAGTGGTCATCCCGACTGGGGTCCTGAATGGCGAAACCCTTGGATTTGACCGTTTGGTCCGAAGAGTTGGCAGTGGAGAATAACTTCGCTTAACCTATGTGCACAAGGTGAGTTTGCTTTGGTTCTTTGTGGATGTGGCGCAATTTTGATTTGTATTTGGTATGGTATGAGGACCGTCTTTGGACAAGCGCTTGAAATTTTTTTAGTTCTTTGTGAACATGGTACCACTTTGGTTTGCATTTGATGAGGTCTGAGGACCAATTTTGGTAAGATATTTGCAAATATCTGCTCGGCATAAATAGTGAACATGTTTTCTTTGAAAATGCCGTGTCTTAGCAAGGTGTTTTGTTTGGGCTGTCGTTGTTGTTCTGCTGATGCTCAATTGGAAGAAAGTCAGCCAGCGCCTCCAGAAGGCACTCCTAATGTATGTAAAGCATGGCCTTGGCCCTATTAGGTTTAGTACGTTATGGCACAAATATACAAGGGACAACGCTGAGTTGCAGTGGCCGTTAACGGGCACTTTTGATGAACAGAAAATTAATTTTCTACAGGATAAATTGTTTGCGAAAAAAAGTAGGCAGTCGATGTTTGATTCCCTCAGAACATGGCAAAAGGAAGCTAAACAAAGACGAATGAAAGCAGAGAAAGAGACCCGGAAGGGGAGAATGCAGACAGTAACTCAGAAAGCCGTAGCGCATGATAGAGAGAAAATAGAAAAAGGAACAGAGTGTGCTGATAGAAAATTTCGATTACAATGTGAAAAGTCTTATGTTGCCCGAAAAGAAACTGATACATTTGTGGAGGAATTGTTAGATGCTCGACCTCCACCCCATACGACCCGCAGAAAATATATCCTGCTATCCCACAGCCCCAGTCATCTGTCCCTTCTGTCTCTGCTGCCTCTGTTTCTTCTACTATTGATCAACATGTCCTTTGGCCACGGCGCCTCCTTCCCTTTCTTTGGCTTCACCTTCTGCGGCTACTATAATTGCCAGTCTCCCTGCTACGCCTATTGTTTTGGCATCTCTTTCACCAGCCCTCACACCCACGACACAGCCACTAGCGACATTGGTGCCTGCTCCTTCTGTTACTACTCCTTCCCTATTTCCCCATTCCCCGACATTACTGAGTAGCGGAATGCCCGTACGCAGAATAGGGGAGCACTACTGGGCGACTGCTAGGGAGCGACTGGGGCGAATATTGATACGATCTGATGTGGGAGATGAAGAGAAAAGGGCGGTAGCCAATCAGGCCGCTCAGTGGGCTCGTCACCCTATTTACAGTGTGGAAGATGTGTGGAGTGTGATGAGAGATTATGAGCCAATTGTGCAGCAACATGCCCTTAAACATATGTCGGCTACTTTGATCGAACTGTGGGAACAGTGTTTCAATGATGTAGCACCCCAGATTATTTATGATATTAGGGACCGTGTATATGCTGCCGATTTGGCACCTAGTGAGGTTTTTAATAATGTCACAAGGCTGGTCGCTTATCAAGGTAGGCTGCTTGAGAAGAGCCCGAAGACAGTGTCCCAATTCCCAATGAGGGAAGTCCACCCCATATATCACCCTGAAATACCAGAGCTACGGGACCAGCATAACATTGTTACTAGACCCCGGGTAGAGGCCCGGTTCCAGGAACAATGGGTTTATACTCCATGGAAAAGGAGTGAGGTTTTGTCCCTTAAGACTCAGCTACCTGACCCTACGAAGAATCCTACTGCATACTATAAGGAATGGACTGAAGCCGCTTCCTCGACACTGATGATGCTTGCGGATATTGAAATGTTCTTTGGTTTATTGGTGCCCGTTGATATTTGGCGGCAGGTGCACACACAGGACCACGTTGTGGAATTGGGTGGTACTTGGGATCAGATTAAAGCATGGGACCAGGAGAGGAAGCCTGGTGAGAAGCCTAAAGCTGAGATAATTGCTTTGCCTGGTCGAATTATTACATATATGCACTCTCTTATTCCACCGAGAAGGGTAGATTGGGACAAGTTAACAGCGTGTCGTCAGAAGAAGGATGAAAGTGTGTCTGATTTCTTCACTCGGTTTGTAGGTGTGTTTTGGGATTTTAGTGGACAAGATTTGTCGGTGGAGGGGGATGTCCGACTGTTCATTAATAGATTTGTTACGAAGCTGCTTCCTGAGATCGCGGCTCGGTTGCAGGCTTTGGAGAGCACTGGGACTACCTCCTCCCCTTCTGTGATATTGAGTATGGCACAGTATTATGAGCGCAGGGAAAATTAGGAGAAGGAGATGGTGGAGAAAAAGCATAAGGAATTGAAGACGAAGGTGTTGTTGCAACAGGCTTCTCGAGGGAATGGTAGAGGACGAGGTGGTCCAGACAGACAGCTTCCGCGTACTAGCTGGAGCACTACGCCTGTAGGACCGAATCAGTGTGCATACTGTAAAGAGGAGGGACACTGGCTTAGTGTGTGTCCTGTGCTTTTGCAAAAGGTGGTGGTTCCAAGGGGACGGGGGTCTCGTGGACGGGGTCGCGGAGTTTGGTGGCCAGGACAGAGCGCAGGTAGTTGGGACATCAAAGGGTCATACTGATTAGAACTACTTTGACGACCCTAGGGGCAAACAGTACTACCACGATGAGAATGACATAGACGAGGTGACGGGGCTGTCCCACAGCTAGGACAGCCAGGGACAGAGTGAGGGACCAGTTCAGATACCTGTAGATCAGCGCAGACCTTACGTTACTGCAGATTTGCATGGCTCAGCTAAGGAATTTTTGGTGGATACAGGTGCTATGAATAGCTCTATTTCCCGTTCACTGGTCCCCGGGACGGCTCTGTCTGGCCATAATAATGTTTTGGAAGGATTTTCTGGTGTACCGGTTGTGAGCCCCAATTCCAAACCTCTCCTATTGACCATAGGTCCTTTTACTGTGGACTCGCCATTTTTGTTAACATCTAATTGCGGAGAGAATTTGATGGGCTTAGACTTATTGAAGAAGCTGCATGCGACGATTTATTGTTCTCCGGACGGTGTTTACATGACAATGGGTCGGAATGTGGTCTGTCCAAAGATGCATCCCTCCCTGCTGAATTTAAGGATGTGCTGCCCACGTTGTGGGCAACAGGTGACACGGATGTAGGACTATTGCAGATTCCCCAGTTTCTATCAAAGTTAAGGACAATGCCGTTTTGCCTCGTATTCCTCAGTACAGAATACCACAAGCAGGGGAGAGACCCTTGTTGCAGATTATACAGGATCTGATTCACTCAGGGGTTGTCGAAGAGATGACAGCGAATGTGTGTAATAGCCCCATTCTTAAGAGGGCACTTTCAGGTTCCTCTGATGATCATCCAGATGTTTATCGTTTTGTGATTGATTTGCACGAAGTAAATAAAATAGTGGTTCCTCAGTTCCCCGTGGTCCCTGACATTACTGCTCTTCTAACAATGATTCCTTCTTCTGCTAAATTCTTTTCTGTCATTGATTTGAAAAACGCATTCTTATTATCCCGATTCATCCAGACAGCAGGCACTTTTTTGGTTTTACACTAGCTGGCAGAAGCTTTAGATTCTGTCGAGCCCCTCAGGGCTATACTGAGAGTCCTAGTATATAAAGCCAAGCCTTAAAGGCCCAATTGGACTCCCTCACGCTTCCCTCAGGTAACGTATTGCTTCAATATGTAGACAACCTTCTCATCGCTTCTGACACTGAAAAGGGTTGCAAAGACAGTACGGTTAAATTGTTGCTGCATTTGGCACACCACGGACATAAAGTGTCCCTTTCCAAATTTCAGTATTGCCGACAGGAGGTCACCTACTTAGGTCACCTACTGTTGAAGGAGGCTAGGAGATTGACTCCTGAACTTATCAGTACCATTGTTAAAATGCCTATCCCTCAACCTCAAAAAGATGTATGCGCTTTTATTGGCATTACTTCCTATTGTTGGCATTGGATCCCTAATTACTCATTACTAACAAAGCCTCTGCTGGCACTAACCACTAAAGATGTGCATGAACCTCTGCCTTGGACGCCTGAATGTCAGCAGTCTTTTGAGCAATTAAAAGTTGCACTTTGCTCTGTGCGTGATACGCCAGATTATGCGAAGCCGTCCGTGCTGTACGTACACGAAGTGGCTGGTTGTGTGCTCTCTATTTTAACACAGGCCTTTGGAGGTAAGCAATGGCCATGTGCTTATTTTTCTGCGCTTCTTGACCCTGTCGCAAGAGCCCTCCCGAGCTGTCTAAGAGCGGTCGCGGCTGTGGCCGTCTCAATAAGACAATCGGCTGAACTCGTACTTGATACCGACCTCACAGTCATGGTCCCCCATGCTGTGGATACCCTTTTGAATAAAACTAAGACACAGCACCTCACCAGTGCACGTCTGACTGGTTATGAGATAACTCTCTTTGCACCGCATGTCACTATCAAAAGATGTGCCACTCTGAACCCAGCCACATTGCACCCCTCACTTCTGAGAGTGTGGAAGTTGATATACATGATTGTATCTTCTGCACGGATGAGGAGATGAAAGGATGGGTAGACTTGACTGACGTTCCCTTATCTGACCCCCAAGGGGAACTATATGTCGATGGCTCTTGTTTCAAGTTACCAGATGGCACTACAACAGCAGCATATGCAATCACGACACTACACACAGTAGTTGAGACATCACGAGTTCCCTATCAATCGGCTCCAGCTGCAGAGCTGGTTGCCCTTATTCGAGCCTCTGAGTTGAGTGAGGGACTGGCTGTCAATATCTATACTGACAGTCAGTACGCATTTGGAGTCGCTCTTAATTTTGGACAACTTTAGGCTGAAAGAGGGTTTCTCACTTCTCATGGGATGAAGATACAGCATGGCTCCCTTATACATAGGCTTTAATCGGCTTTTACACACCCTAAGAAATTAGCGATAATAAAGTGCAGCGCCCACATGGCAATTACTGACAACATGGGTAAAGGGAATGCATTCGCAGATCAGATAGCTAAGGAGACAGCCCGAACGAAGATGAAGAAGATGTTTGTAGCAGGTCCCGCTAGGTGGGTGCCTGAGGTTACTATGTTTGAGGATACGCTAGAAAGTGTCAAGGAGATACAGAGTGAGGCAACTATCGAGGAATTAGCGATATGGCAAGAGAGCACAGCACGTTTGGATGAGGATGGGTGTTGGACTGATAAGTCAGGGAAACAGAGATGGATGCTACCAGATGCATATGTTCTTCCCGTAGTCACCATGGCGCACGGGCCAGCTCACATTAGTGCAAAGGGTATTTGTAAGTTGTTAGACCCTCTATGGCAGAATGATAACATTCCAAAGACTGCTGCCCATTTGGTCAAATATTGTATGGTGTGTATGATGCACAATCCTGGAAAGGGTACCCCTACGACACCTGGTAATTTTTCACCCCCTACTTTCCTTTTTGAGGTCCTCCAGTTAGATTACATACAGATGGATTGAGTCTACAATTTGAAATATGTGTTGGTGGTTGTTTGTGCATTCAGTAAATGGGTTGAGGCTTACCCCACAAAAGAAAACACAGCCATAGCGACTGCAAACGTACTCCTGAAGGAGTTCTTTCCTCACTTCGGTTTGCCCCGTTTGATTTGGAGTGACAATGGAAGTCACTTCAATGCGAAAGTTATCCAGTTAGTTTGCGAGGGACTGCATATCAGACAAGAATTTCACACAGCAAATCACCCTCAGTCCACAGGTTTGGTTGAGAAGTACAATGGTACTCTCAAACTGAAACTGGCAAAGATTCAGGAGAGCAAAGGGTTGCAGTGGACAGATGCTTTACCATTAGCCCTTTTGCCCACAAGAACAACAGCCCATTCTAGGATAGGATTGTCACCCTAAGAGGTCGTGTTTGGGCGCTCGGCAAATGTTTGGGGCGTCCCGCGACCTCGTCGATTTTCAGAAATTGAATATCCTCTATTGGTGGATTATTTGTATGAGTTAACTAAAAGTCTGCGTTCTATTCACCAACAGATCCAGGAATCCCTCCCACCAGTACCTGAGGGGCCAGGCCACGACATCCGGCCTGGTGACCTCGTCTTGGTGCGTAATTTCCAGAGAAAGAAGAGTCTGGAGATGAGGTGGAAGGGGCCAGTCCAGGTGCTCTTTTACACCCGCACCGCCGTGAAGGTCGCCGGCTGAAAGAATTGGATTCATTGCCAGCATTGCCACAAAGTGCCTCTACCCTTACCCTAAGATCAGTGGGTACGTGAGGGCATCGGGGACTCCGAGTGTGAAAGAGTTCTGCAGTTCGTTCCCTTTTCGGATGCCCAACTCACTTGGACTCAAACAGAGGCTGAGAACGATGAGATCCTAAATGCGGCAGTGCCCCCGGAGATTAAGGCAATTCCAGAGTCATCTTCCGCTGGCCCCTCTGTGCCTGACCCCCTTTTTTCTGACCCCTCTGTGCCTGGAGTAGCTAGGTACAATTTACGCCCCCGACGGAGGAACAGTGCACCAAAGGAAAAGTCAGATTAGCAGGGATGGACTCGACAAGTCAGGCCATAGTAGTTTAGGGAGAGGCGAGATTGGTGCATTGTTCAGACATTGTACAGGGTAAGCATAGTGTGCTCCCCAGGAGGGAAGTACATTACCCTGCAACATGGGATACGGATCCGAGCTAGGACTGAGCAGCTCCACCGCCGGTGCTCAAAAGCGCCAACGTTGATGAAAAATAGGAGTCTACCAGTGAGGCTCAGACGGACACTGGGAACATTTGCCCCCCCCTTTTTTTCATTAGTTCCATTGCATTCCTTTTTCCCTTGATTATAATGTATCCATTTGGTCGGCCCATTACTGAGGAAGAACAGCCCTTTGCACCTCAGCGTCCAGAGCGGGGTTGGTCTGTGAAGAGTAAAATAGTTTTTGTATCAATAGTTGTTATTGCACTGATAATAGTATTAGGGATATCCTACTTTCTGGATGAGAAATATCCTGTACACTCTCTGATTGGGACAACTCCTGTTCCCCCTGAGCACATGTTTGTTATTTTGGCCCCTCACGAAGGAGAACACTGGAAAACGTATGTAGATAATGTTGTTTTACAAATGTTGCATCAGGCCCATGATCCTTCCAATGCTACTAATTGCTGGATTTGTAGGCTACTTCCCTCAGTTACACATAAGAGTGATATTTTATTGTCAATGCCATTATCTTATCTAGGAAGTTGCGAGGGGTGGTTTGCGCTGTTTACGATGGTGCATTATCCTTTCCATTTCTCTGCTATGAATATGACATCTGCTGACTCTCGCACTGTGTTTGAATATATACGTTACCATCAAGGATATATGTCCCCGAGGCAAGGGGAACAAGAGACCCCTGGTACATTGTCTCCAACAGCTTGCATGAATGTATATGAGCAGGTAAAGAATGAAACATGGCTTTGGAATGAAATGTTAAACTTTCAGGGGTTCAATGCTACTGAATATTTCTGATCTTTCCAAACACGTAATATTACAAAGGATAAAGCGATGCCAGTGCCAGTGGTCAATACAACAGCTGGGTTTTGCGTTCAGGGAATTGGAAAGGTGCAAGTGGGGAATAGTAATAGCAATTATACATATACGCTGAGCACGATTAGTAGCCCGCCTTTGCTCCCGCCATATAATGTCTATTTTGTTTGCGGCTCCCAAGCTTACGTTTGGCTTGCTAGGGGGTGGTCAGGTGTATGCTATCTCTCTTTTCTTTTTCCCCAGTGTATATAGCACCATCCAATTACCATAGAGATCATCGATTGCAGCGCAGGGGTGCATACCTGCCCCGAGTTAGAAGGGTTATTAATACAGAGGACATAGATCAAACAGATACCACTTTGCAACAGTTCACAGACGCCATGAAAGGTATTGTACCCTTTTGGGGCCCCATGTCCAACAGCCTTAATATCTGTCGACTCACTAGAGTTGTAGAAGGGGTCAATAATATGACAGCTGGGATTCTGACGAATATCTCAGCTGAGCCCCAAGCTACGAGGCTTGTTGCTTTACAAAACCGGATGGTGTTAGACGTCATCCTTGCTGACCGGGGAGGGGCCTGTTGCGTCATTGGCAGTAGCTGTTGTGTATACACCTGAGACCACGCCCCCAACGTATATGCTGCCATACAGAAGTTGTATAGACTTTCATCTGACATACACCAAGAGAATGGTACCTGGACACTCTCTGGGTGGCTTTGGGGCATCTTTGCGTCCTGGAGTTGGAAGATCCTGGCTTTCCTAGCGGTAGTCATTGGTATTTTTTCCACCTGCTGCCTCTGTATACAATGCCTCCCAGCCTTTTGCACTTATTGTATCACACTCCTTACACCAAAGCAGAAGGCGCCCATCCATGACACTAATGCTGTGATTATGACCCAGAAAGAGATTGATAGCTTTACGCAGATAGACGAGGGTATATTTGAAGACTCTTCTTCCTTTGATGCCGAATACATGGAGTGCTCTGAATTTTTAAGTTTATTTGTTGTATACACGCTATGCTGCACTGTCCATTTCCTCAGACCCAAATTGGTTAGCTCATGCTAAAAGGAGGGTCTGTTGAAATGTAAATGTCATGTATTCACTCTGCCAGTGTTCTGCTCTATGTAAAGTTAGCATTCGCTGCACCATTTTGCATTCAGCCGCCATTTTGAGTCATGATCGAAGCTAATTTCTGTCTTACTCTGTCTGCCTCAACAGAAAGCAGCTGCAATATTTTTTTTGTATTCCTCCAAGGTTGAGTTTCGCTGTACTAATGAATAGACTGTTTTTGCTATTGCATACCTTTCTCACTAGATAGGTCTGTTTCCACCCTTAGAGCGGCGGGTACGGGCAGAGTAACCTTGACGCTGAGATAGCATGTACCCAGTCCTGGAATAGCAACTCATCTTTGTGTGTCTTGTTTGTTCACCAACTACCAACTGGAAAATTCCGTTCTGGGCGTGTCTTAGCGATTCTGAATTGTACAATTTACGTTGTCCTCGGGGTAGAAGTCAGTCCCTCTGCAGCAATCCAAGAAGGCTGGTCAGACTGGACTCCACTCGAGTGAATTACTAATAAATACTTTGGTTTGTATTCTCTACTGTCTGACCGACTCTTCATTTGTTGGAAGGCTGAGAGGTGGTCACGAGTGACCCGGGTAGCCCTAATCGGGTCACTTCCTTCACTAATACCAGCCGCAGATAACCGAAGCACATCACCCTCTCACCCTCATCTTCAAAGGCTGGCGCTTGTTGTCCCTGCCAGCGGGCTCTCATTGTGTACCCTACTATATCATCAGCAAAGACTCCATAATACATAAATACAATTCACAATGAAGAAATTACTTAGTAAATAAAGGTAACGATAAGGACAAAAATGAAACATTTAAAGTACCAACAATTTTCTAAATTAAAAAATAAAACTATAACATAATTTAAGAATTGGGTTAACATTAGGGATATTTTAAGGGTTGAAATCAGGGGGAGGATTAGGTTTACTGGAGGGGTCAAGGTTAAGGAAAGAGTAAGGATTTAGTGTTAGGACCCGGGCATTATGATTAAGATACGGCGAGAGTAAGAGTTAGGGCTTGTGTGAGGATTAGTGCAAGGTTCGTATAAGTGATGGGCAAATGAAGGTGTTGAGTTTAGGTTAATGGATAGAATTGTAGAGTTAAGGTGAGGGTTGGCTCTAGGGTAAAGATAAAGACAAGGAAAAGTGGGGAAAGAGTTTTAGGGGAACAAATCCAATTTATATGCAGAAACACAATTAGATGCAAAATCACATTAGGGTGCAAAGTCACCCCTATTACGAAGTCAGCAGGAGTGTGGAATCATAAATTTTGAGAAAAAGAAAAGCAAGCCCAATCAATCCCTGCTAGAAGAAAGCACACAAAAGCGCATGGCCGGTCCAATGGCGCTTTAAATAAGGGCAGCAAGTCTGAAGAAAGTCTACACACTGCAAAGGAAGTCCAAGACACAGGCAACGACTTGAGAAACAGAAAAAACTTATCGGCCTTGCAACACAAAGAAGCATCCGAGGAAACATATGAAAAAAACACATTTCTTGTGTATTTTTTTACTTAATCTGGCAAATATCATAGAGCATTTACATACTGATTTAGATCATACGTCAAGTAATTGCTTGTTTATCACTATGAATTTGATGCTTTTATTGGGTGGAAGCCTTCTTTTCTAGATGGTTTATGAATTCACTGCTAGATGCTGCTGCTTCTGTAAACAGGGACCTCGTTCACTGCTATGAAAACACACCTTAGGGGGTGGGATCTATTAGCCAAAAGTGTGACGGGTGAGAAAAATACTCCTTTATGCTGATCCAAGATTTGAATGACACCCTTCTAAAACGATGGCTACAGAGGGCTGATCCAAGCAAACTATTAGCTGAAGGGTACTGACCTAAAACCAAGGCCACTGGAATTATGCGGCAGGAGAAGGCCAAATTATGCAGCAGGGTTCACTAAGGGCCCGATTTAGATGTCACCGGACGGGTTACTCCGTCACAGAGGTGAAATAAAGCCCTTCCACCAAATATAACAAATATAAATCCCATTGTATCCTTTGGGATTTATATTTCAGCGGATGAGATATCCGTTGCTTTTGTGATGGAGTAACCCGCCCGCAGACAACTTAACAGGCCCTAAATTATGAGGCAAGAAAAGGCAAGTTATGTGGCGTAATGCAGCACATTTTCTCATAATATTACTCCATTATTTTGTCATTTTTACACTTGTTAACACTGTCTGGCATAGGTTGTATCTCATTAGTATCAGTTTAACACCCAAATATAGCAATACGCAACACAAATGTGACCAGTCATCGATGGGCCTTCAACTGCGCAGCAACACATGTTGCTGTATTTGTTGTAACTTTTGAACCATTTGCGTTAAAAACCAATTTTTTTTGTTATAATCTGCAGATTTTGCAGCAGATGATAGATTATGTGGTAAATGTAGCAGATTCATAATTATGCGAAAAACGCCACAGCCGCATAATTGCATAATTCCAGTGGCCCTGACTAAAACCCCTTCTCTGTGTATCTGTTCAAAACAGAAAACAAAGAACTCTTGAAGACTTATCAGGACCCATAAAGTCAGGTGTTTTGTGCAAAGCATTTACACAGCTGGCAGAACCATCATGGCTGAGGGCCGGATTCTCCAAAAATATATATGTTTATGCAAAGGACCAGGCAGCAAATTGCTGCCAGCCCATCCACCTTAAAAGTGCTTTTGTGCTATTTTTTTCTTTTCTTCTCAATTTACCAATCGATATCGGCTCAGTAAATAAAACAAAATGGCACCCGCATAATTTTATAGGCGCATGTGTAATAGAGCATGTGCACACCTACAAAACAAGTCCCTTTGAAGCAGTCAAAAAGGTGTTGTTTTGGCATGACATACACCACCCAAATGGAAAATAAAATCCTGAGATATGGCTAAACAGAGTATTTTAATGGATTTTGAAGAAATCACTGCTGTCCGGTTTTCTCATCTCAGGTATGAGTGGCCATTGAGTCCTGGTTTTTAAGTGGTATTATGAGCAATGAGCAAAACAAAACCTCACGTAGCACTATTAGAGTAAAACTAAGGGCTTAAAGACGCATTCATGCCTAACGCAGAATAACTTGAGGGCCTTGTGTTCAAAGCTAGAACATGCACAAAAAAACTGATATTTTGGGCCACCAAGTGAAGGAGTTTCCTTCAGTAGAGGCACCGGTGAAGTAAAACTTGACCAGCAGGACGTGGGTTGCAATCACTACTGCCTTCATGAGATCATGCCCTATTGATTAGTCGGCACATAGAGCAATAAAATCAGCACAGCCAGATCAATCTATGGGGCCAAACTGCTCATCATCTGTTATAGCTACCATGTGGCTTACTGTCCCGTGTGTCACCTCCAGCCAGTTCTGGGTGTTTAACGAAAATTAGGTTGCATTCTGGGATGATGGTACCCCTCATGCATGAATAGTTATGGGTCTAAAAATCTAAGCATGTAAAGTTCACAGCTGCCAAGCACACCAATGTCTTGTATGACATAGTCAGTCAACCCTGACCTTTTAGCCAACAGAAGTTTGCATGCCAACACAAGGGCCAACTTCCACAGGTGCATGGCGAGTGTCGCCAACTGGAGGAAAAGCAACTGCCTCAAACTCAACACAGACAAAATGGAAGTGCTGATCTTCGGGAACAACACCTCCCCATGGAACAACTCCTGGTGGCCTTCCAAACTAGGACCCTCACCCACTCACCCACTCCGACAGACCATACATTGACATCATCCTGGACAGCAAACTCAACATGAAACGCCCGATCATTGCAGTCTGCTCCGCCTGCTTCCTCACTCTGCGCATGCTCTAAAAGATCTTCAAATGACTCCCAGTCAACACCAGATGAAGCGTCACTCAGGCCCTGGTCACCAGCCGGCTGGACTACTGCAACACACTCTACGTAGGAATCACCACTTACCTCCTGAAGAGACTGCATACCATACAGAATTCAGCTGCAAGACTCATCCTCGACCTCCCCAGACGGACCAACATCACAACCCACCTCAGGAAGCTCCACTGGCTCCCCATTCTGAAGAGATGTCATTTCAAGATGCTGATCCACGCCTCCAAAGCCTTTCACAACCAACGACCAGCATACATCAACCATCGCATGAACTTCCACCAGCACTCCAGACACCTACGCTCCGCGCCCGTCTCCATCGCACACACTCTCCGCATCTGCTGAAGCAACAGTAGAGGACGCTTCTTCTCCTACCTCACTGCTAAGTCCTGGAATGATCTCCCTCTCACCTCCAGACCACACCATCTCTTCTGGAATTCAGGAAAGGACTGTTCAACTGAACCCGCCCAAAACAGCAAGGGCCTCAGCGCCTGGATACCCTCACGGGTGATGCGCTGTGCTCTATAAATCCTGATTGATTGATGTTGGGATTTTTAACCTATATTTAAACAGTAAAAACAAAAGTACAAGTACCACAATGCACAGTGTTATTATTTAAGTAAAGTAATATTAGTTGAATGTGTTACACATAACGTGGGACCACTTAGCACAGAGAAGGATTTCAAGCAAGGATTCAATTATTCCAATTCCAGAGAGTGCAACAAGAGGGAAAGTGTTGGATAGTGTAGGGGTAAAAATTACTACTCCCACTCCAGAGAATGCAACAGTAGGGAAAGTGTTGGATAGCGAAAGGGTTAAAATTACTATTCCCACTACACAGAGTGCAACAGTAGGGAAAGTGTTGGATAGCGTAGGGGTTAAAATTACTATTCCAACTCCACAGAGTGCAACAGTAGGGAAAGTGTTGGATAGCGAAGGGGTAAAAATTAATATTCCAACTCCAGAGAGTGCAACAGTAGGGAAAGTGTTGAATAGCGAAGGGGTAAAAATTACTATTCCCACTCCAGTGAATGCAACAGTAGGGAAAGTGTTGGATAGGGTAGGGGTTAAAATTACTATTCCCACTCCAGAAAGTGCAACAGTAGGGAAAGTGTTGGATAGCTTAGGGGTAAAAATTACTATTCCCACTCCAGAAAGTGCAACAGTAGGGAAAGTGTTGGATAGCGTAGGGGTAAAAATTACTATTCCCACTCCCATCAGTGCAACAGTAGGGAAAATGTTGGATAGGGTAGGGGTTAAATTACTATTCCCACTCCAGAAAGTGCAACAGTAGGGAAAGTGTTGGATAGCGTAGGGGTAAAAATTACTATTCCCACTCCAGAAAGTGCAACAGTAGGGAAAGTGTTGGATAGCGTAGGGGTAAAAATTACTATTCCCACTCCAGAGAGTGCAACAGTAGGGAAACTGTTGGATAGCGTAGGGGTAAAAATTACTATTCCCACTCCAGTGAATGCAACAGTAGGGAAAGTGTTGGATAGGGTAGGGGTTAACATTACTATTCCCACTCCAGAAAGTGCAACAGTAGGGAAAGTGTTGGATAGCGCAGGGGTAAAAATTACTATTCCCACTCCAGAAAGTGCAACAGTAGGGAAAGTGTTGGATAGCGTAGGGGTACAAATTACTATTCCCACTCCCATCAGTGCAACAGTAGGGAAAGTGTTGGATAGGGTAGGGGTTAAAATTACTATTCCCACTCCAGAAAGTGCAACAGTAGGGAAAGTGTTGGATAGCGTAGGGGTAAAAATTACTATTCCCACTCCAGAAAGTGCAACAGTAGGGAAAGTGTTGGATAGCTTAGGGGTAAAATTACTATTCCCACTCCAGAGAGTGCAACAGTAGGGAAACTGTTGGATAGCGTAGGGTAAAAATTACTATTCCCACTCCAGTGAATGCAACAGTAGGGAAAGTGTTGGATAGGGTAGGGGTTAAAATTACTATTCCCACTCCAGAAAGTGCAACAGTAGGGAAAGTGTTGGATAGCGTAGGGGTAAAATTACTATTCCCACTCCAGAAAGTGCAACAGTAGGGAAAGTGTTGGATAGCGTAGGGGTAAAAATTACTATTTCCACTCCCATCAGTGCAACAGTAGGGAAAGTGTTGGATAGGGTAGGGGTTAAAATTACTATTCCCACTCCAGAAAGTGCAACAGTAGGGAAAGTGTTGGATAGCGTAGGGGTAAAAATTACTATTCCCACTCCAGAAAGTGCAACAGTAGGGAAAGTGTTGGATAGCGTAGGGGTAAAAATTACTATTCCCACTCCAGAAAGTGCAACAGTAGGGAAAGTGTTGGATAGCGTAGGGGTAAAAATTACTATTCCCACTCCCATCAGTGCAACAGTAGGGAAAGTGTTGGATAGGGTAGGGGTTAAAATTATTATTCCCACTCCAGAAAGTGCAACAGTAGGGAAAGTGTTGGATAGCGTAGGGGTAAAAATTACTATTCCCACTCCAGTGAATGCAACAGTAGGGAAAGTGTTGGATAGGGTAGGGGTTAAAATTACTATTCCCACTCCAGAAAGTGCAACAGTAGGGAAAGTGTTGGATAGCGTAGGGGTAAAAATTACTATTCCCACTCCAGAAAGTGCAACAGTAGGGAAAGTGTTGGATAGCGTAGGGGTAAAAATTACTATTCCCACTCCAGAAAGTGCAACAGTAGGGAAAGTGTTGGATAGCGTAGGGGTAAAAATTACTATTCCCACTCCAGAGAGTGCAACAGTAGGGAAACTGTTGGATAGCGTAGGGGTAAAAATTACTATTCCCACTCCAGTGAGTGCAACAGTAGGGAAAGTGTTGGATAGGGGAGAGGTAAAATTACTATTCCCACTCCAATCAGGTCAACAGTAGAGAAAGTGTTGGATAGCCTAGGGGTTAAAATTACTATTCCCACTCCAGAGAGTGCAACAGTAGGGAAAGTGTTGGATAGCGTAGGAGTTAAAATTACTATTCCCACTCCAGAGAGTGCAACAGTAGGGAAAATGTTGGCTAGCGTAGGGGTAAAAATTACTATTCCCACTCCAGTGAGTGCAACAGTAGGGAAAGTGTTGGATAGCGTAGGGGTAAAAATTACTATTCTCACTCCAGAGAGTGCAACAGTAGGGAAAGTGTTGGATAGCGTAGGGGTTAAAATTACTATTCCAACTCCAGAGAGTGCAACATTAGGGAAAGTGTTGGATAGCGAAGTGGTGAAAATTACTTTTCCCACTCCAGAGAGTGCAAAAGTAGGGAAAGTGTTGGATAGCGTAGGGGTAAAAATTACTATTCCCACTCCAGAGAGTGCAACAGTAGGGAAAGTGTTGGATACCGTAGGGGTAAAAATTACTATTCCCACTCCAGAGAGTATAACTGTAGAGAAAGTGTTGGATAGCAGAGGGTTAAAATTAACATGCTTATCAATTAAATAATTTTTTTAATTAAATAACGAATTAATAATTAAATAACAATAAATTAATTATGAATACCAATAAATTAAAATTAATAATTACTTTAATAACATTAAAGTACTTCCCACCCTATTCCCCTATAAACCCACAACCCACTCCTAAAATAAATTTACACAATTAATATAATAAACAATTAATCAATTAATAAAAATTAATTACCAATTATTAAATAATTAACAATAAATTAATTATCAATACCATTAAAAAAAATATATAATTACTTAATTATAATAAATTACTTCACACCCTATTCCCCTATAAACATACAACCCGCTCCTAAACTAAATTAACACAATTAATATATTTATCAATAAAAAATTAATAATTACTTAATTATAATAAATTACTTCCCACCCTATTCCCCTATAAACCCACAACCTGCTGCTTAACTAAATTAACACAATTAATATAATTGTCTATTAATCAATTAATAAAAATTAATTACCAATTAACAATTAATTAACAAATTAATTATCAATACCAAAAAAATAAAAATTAATAATTACTCTATTATAATTAAATTACTTCCTACCCTATTCCCCTATAAACCCACAACCCGCTACAGAACTAAAACGCAAAATTTAATTAATAATTTCTAAAAATTATTATTTAATTTACTATAATTAAATTACTTCCCACCCTATTCCCCTATAAACCCACAACCCGCTACGGTACTAAAACGCAAAATTTACTTTAAAAAAAATTACTAACTTCTAAAAATGTAATACATATATTTTTAAAAAAAAATACAAAACATAACAAAAAATGGGGAGCACATACATATAAAATACATACTAAAAAACATAACACTAATATAAACATCGATATTATTAACAACGATATTTTTGCAAACAATATTACTAACTTCGATATTAACAAAACGATATTTCTTACCTTCAGGTCGATATTCTGGTCACCGATATTCTTGATGTCGATATTCTGTCCCTCCGATATTTACAACTCGATATTTCTGTAGGTCGAAAAAAAACCTCGATATTATGTCTGTGCACCCCTGGCATCGCATCACATAATACGGCCACTGGTCCTCCATTCACTGTAGGCAAAATGTTTACAAATACCATAGGGTGTGTGATTAGGAGTGGTGGGAAGTGTACGCATGATTGGTTGAGTTCATGCTTGTGAGTTTGAGAATGCAATTCTCAGGGTGGCCGTTGGATTTGATCCGTTGTGCAGGGAGATGAAGGAAGCCCATTGCCCTCGCTTGCTTTAGGGCCTATAACAGCCTTGTTACGCCACTGTTTGAGAGTGTGTGATCACATGGTGGTGGTCCCCAAGGACCATGCAAATGTGGCAATGCTTTTGACACTGCATCTACTCCTTATTAATGATACATATACAAGGACAAAGAGGCAGCTAGGAGGTGAACTGACTGCGACAGATAGAAACTGGAACACAGCGGGGTGCAGCCTCAAGTAGACATTTTCTGAATCTGGAGTGCTAGTGGACTTTTCCTGATGGTGATCTATAGCACCTTGATGCCCTCAGGTAATTTCTGCGCTCTATAAATTTTAATCAAATCAAATCAAGTTCGCCTCTTGGGTGGGAGCACTGGGGATCCAGTGCCCCCCCTCCCACAGGCATCGCCCCACACGTGGGTGCCATTGAGCACAGCACCCACCTGTGGGGCGATCTCTGCCCTCTCTTGAAATCTGACTGGGTCAGGTAGCAATGACAGACAGAGCAGCGGTTTAAGACTAAAGCAACACCTCTCACTGCTGTGTACACCCCAGTACCTGCACTCTGGCGAGTGCCTTTTTTCTGTACTCTGGTGCTCAGTACCAATCTGTGCCAGGCTCACCTGATGATGCAGCGCCTGGCACAGAACAGGACCTCAGTGCCAGATAATAGTGTATTCTGTCCCCAAGAATTTCTTTTTTATATCTGTGAATTTTCCACTCGTCCATAAAATTTGTGGCATAGAGCAGCGCAGCAAGTTATCTTGCTGCCCTGCATCACTGGAAAAGGGCAGGAATGTGCCGTATTTATCCAATGTGATGCATTCCTGTCCTTTCCCCTTGTGCTGGCACCATTTTGGCCAAGTCAGGCACCCTTGCATGCAGGATTGTTTTTGTGCAGGAAGGTGCACCTTCCTGCAGAAAAACAGTCCTCAGAGACTTTTTCCTCTTTCTATGTGTGCTGCAGAATGCAGCACACAATAGAAAGAGGAAGTAATGATCAGAAATAAAGATATTTCTCCTCATTTCACCTCACCTAGGGAGATGTACGATTTTGGTGCATTCCCAGGTTTACAAGTCCTTGTTAATCTGGGAATGCGTCAAAACCATGGGATTTGCGTGGGAACCCCCACCGCAACGCCCATGGAACGCCTCCCTTGCACAGAGTAAGGTATCGCAGTGATTTGCGCTGCGTGGCCTTACTCCAGATTTTTGAAGTCATTCAAAGCCGCGCAGAGTGGCTTTTGCGTGGCTTCATAAATCAGCCTTAGAGGCTTGCATCACGCACGTACCACTTTCCCTAGTGAAAACGTGACGCAAGCCTCGCATAAATATACCCTTTAGTTGCATTACACTGGGCAAATAATTCAGTTCCCTAAAGGCAGAACTGACATTTAAACAAATGTGAGGGAAGGTGTGCCCAGATGCAGAAACTCTCAAAGGATGTTGGGCTTGGCATTGCGTACCCCCAGCCACCCCACTCGAAACACAGACTGATCCTCTCCATCAGGGCAGGTTGACCCTAATCCAGCAGAATCTTAACCCATAACGATAGTGAGAAATGAGCTGTTCGCCTTGTAATTCATCAGGTGGACGTCGGCTGAGCAGGACCTCTGCTTCAGATGCAGGAGGTAATTCATCCTTGAGCTATAATGTGATTAACCGGCTACTGCTGCATAGCCCAAGCAGAGTTCTGCTGGTCCTCTGTCCCTGAGCTGTCCTTGAAGCACATCAGTGGTACCCAGGTGCAGCATCCTTGTGTCCCACTGCTGGCACCAAGCCCTCAGCTGCCAAATCAGGAATAATCAGACGTGTGTCTGGGGCTTTACTGTCGGGTTTGTCCAATCGGACCAGATGTAATCCAGACTTCAATTGTGAAAAGGCCATAACGGATACATGAAAATGTGATGCCTTATTCACAAAGCGCGCCTGAGGACTGCCCCTATGTAATTGTTCACAAAAGCATCTATGAGTACGGGAAGTTGTACTGCAGGAGTACTCATTCACGCAGGAACAGCCCATGCAGGTAAGAGCGGTGAGGCGGGGTGAGGTGAGGGGGAGTGACAGACAATCACGAGGGGGAAAAAAAAGAAACAAAAAAGAATGCCACTTACCTTGTGCTCGCCGCATCACTGATGCAGTAATTTATTTCCCCTCATCGTCGTCTGTCGACTCCCCCCCACCCCGCCCCACCTCTCTTATCTACATGGGCCGCTCCTGCATTCACTCTCTGAATCACACCCAAAAAGTCCAACTCCCTAATAATGAAAGAGCAAAGAGAGCACAGTCCTTTCTGTTTGTACTAATTGTAGATGAATATTCCCTCAGCATTGCCATTTTACTTGTTTTGGGCTCAATTGACGAAAGCAGGCAAAGGTATGCACTCTTTATCACGCAGTTTTTACCCCGCAGTACTTTACCAAGTAGGTAAGTACCACACAGGCCCCTTTTTGGTGCTTTACCCTCACTGTACTTTACCATGCATGGAAGTATTTTTTTTTTAAATGTCATATTTATAATTAGAATGTTATCTATTATAATTATATTTAGAACGTCATCTATCACACCTATAATTCAAAGGGATTTAAGGGATATGGGATAGGTGATGAGAAGGGAAGGTAGAGGTAAAAGAAGGTACAGGGATTTTAGGGTTCAAGCAGAAAGAGGTAAAGGGAGTTAAGGAGTTTTTACGATTCAAGGTAGGCTAGAGGTAAAGGGAGGTAAAGGGTTTTTAGGGTTCAGTGATGGGTGGCCACCTAGGGATTGGCTTCTGAATTTGAAGAAAAAGAAAATAATGAAGCAGAAGATGATGAATGAGAGGAAACCGAAGAAGGAAAAAAAGACGGGCTGAAGGAAAAGAAGAGGAACCAGAATAAAAAGGAAAAGAAAAGGGAAAAGAAGAAATTGAAGAAGAAAAGAGAAGAAAAAGAACAGCTTTGTGAGAGTGCCCTGCAGCATCCCGTTTAGAGTCCAAGGGTATCTCAAGGTTGAAGCACCTGCCAAGTAGTTGTGTGGTTGTACAGGACAGTCCTTGCAGTCCTGAACTTTGGGGAGCTTACAATGTCTGAGGAAAAGCCCAAGAATCTGTCTATAAGGGTTTGTTAGACGAATTCTGAAAAGTATCAGAAGTAACACTACTAACACTGCCTTAGTATTGCTGCAAATACAGTGTACCAAAGATGCTAGGGGGGACCCAGTGGAATCTACCCAGGAAAGAAGCCACCTGCGTGGATTGGAGAGTTGTTTTGGAGAAGAGGTCAGTCCTGGTAGTAAAGAGGCAGACTGACCTATAGACCACAGGGAATGAGGTGGTTTCCAACTATGAACAATGCTGAAAGAATCAGGCAGTTCGAGACTGAGGCCCGATGGGAATAACCCAAGCCTCTACCATTTGCAGACAGGGTGAAAACTGTCTGTACGCAAATTATTATTCTCGCTGCAACGCTTTTGACAGTGACAAACTTTACAATTTCACAAAGTAGCAAAAATTGTCATGTTTGCAAATCCACACTTGTGGGTGCTTGACAAAAAAGGTTTTGCTGGACATTTTTGCAACAAAACCTTGTGAGATCTAAACAGCCTCTGGCATTTTCTCCCAAAACCTATGTTTATGAAACTTATCACCTCCTTTTTTTTTTTTTTTTTTTTAAATGCCATGTTTTGTAAAGTTGTTAAAGTCAGTGCAGTTTAGAAACCCCTTCATACAGTTGGCCAGATAATTTTTTAATGATAATGAGGTAAGTGGCATTCCATGATTGGAGAAACCCAGGCCCTGATATGTCTAAAGTTTTAGGGAGCTATGTAGCGGGGAACCACATGAATACATTGCATCTGTTATAGAACCGAGTGTACCTGTGTATGAGGTTGACCACGGTCACTGGGTGGGGTGGGTGGGGGGGTCAGATCCTGCGGGAAGGCTACCTTCACAGTGCACTGGGGCAGGTTCACTAATAGAGCCCAAAATAGATCAAATAAGCACATATGTAAAAGACTTTTCTGTAAAGTTTAGCAGTGCTTGAGAATCTTTAGGGACAGCTTCAGGAATACTGGTGTAATTCACCATTGTATTGAAATGAATGACAGACCAGAGAAAACTTCTGAAAGTACGAAAGAATGACCAAGGTGTAAAACAAGGTGAGTGGCAGCTTGCATTTTTCTAGGTCCCTCTCTGCTGGGTCAGATCACATTGTAGGAGGCCTCTTGGACTGTCTTCCTATTCCTTAATTCTAGCAGCTTAAGATGTCTTGACTGTGGAGGATAAGAGTGTGTAGCCCACGAGAAATGCATTCAGTGTGTAGGTTTGTTTTTAGAGTTGCTGCTTCGTACCACTGCATTGTTTCTTTCTCCATTGGCCTCCATGGCTTGGAACTACTCTTGGTGTAGTAGTAGCAGCGATCTGTGAGTACCCCCTCAGTGCCTCATTTCTCCACACCTGCACCCACAGGTGGGTTGGCGCGGTCCCTGTCGCGCTCTGTGCTGGGAGGAGCACTGCAAGGGACCTGGGGTCATTGTTGATTCGATGACACAACACTGGGGACGTTTTTTGTTGTTGTTTTTTTTAAGTTTAGAAAGCTTTATTAAAATAGATAAAGAAAACATGGTACAGAATTATAGTAAATAGCATGAAATACAATCCATAGGATAACAAGGAATAAGAATGAAAAAAAATGGTGAAAAACTCAAGACATCATACATTGGGGCCGATTCCGATTCGGGCCGGAAAATGTACCGACCGACTCGGTATGGGAATTTAGTCCGACCGACACGTACCGGCGCTGCCCGATCCGTGTAGTACGATGCAATGCATGTGAATTACGACCGACTCGTACGGAACACAAGCCGAACGACCGAACCGCACGGAAACCAGCTATCTGGCCGGGAAACCACGCGAATCGAACCGACCGACACGCACCAGGAAAGAACGCAACAGAAATGTACCCGCGAACTCCGACCCGCGCAGTACGATGCAATGCGTGGAAAACCAGACCGAGTCGCACGGAGCTCAAGCCGTACGACCGACACGCATACAAAACGGAGCCGAAGCAACCCAATACTCCGCGACCGACGCGTACGCCGCACATGAAATCCATCAGAAACACAGCGTGAAAGACTCGGAGAAGCTCGCACGAGCCAACTGCAGCGTCCGACTCCGTCAGAAGAACGTCTCCTACATGCCCAGAAACTACAAAGGAAAAAATACAAAAAAAAGGGCCAAACAAGCAATGACAAAGTCAATAAATATTGGGGGGGGGAAATGGAACAAAGACACACCCACAACTCCACCCATATAAAGGCCACAAATCCCTACCGTGATCCTTTGCAAATTCAACTGACCTGCCAGCACAGAACACCATCAGACAGCAACCACAGACACACCCACAACTCATCCATCACACAAGCCACACACCATTAGCACCTCCCTAATAGCACCCTCACATACACCCAACAAAACTGACACTCACCTACCCTCACTTGCACACTCACACACACATCAATCCCCACCACCACCCATCACCATGCACCCAAAGAAGAATCCAAAGTTCCTAGACAGTGAATTGGAAGTGCTGGTAGATGAAATCCTCAGGGTAGAGCCACACTTGTTTGGTACACTGGTCCAACAGACCCCCATGTCGCAGAAAACCAAGATGTGGGAGAGGATCGTCGACAGGGTGAACGCACAATCACCATGTTTGCGCACAAAGGAAGACATCCAGAACAGGTGGTATGATGTGCGCAGGAGGGTCAAGGCCCTACTCAAGAAGGATTACACCTTGAGCCATCGCACCGGCAGTTGCCCTCCTGCCAAACCAGTATACCTCAGGCCCTGGGAGGAGAAGGTGCGGGCCATCCTACCACCAGAGAGCATACATGGACTATCAAACATCCCAGAGCCTGGTGAGTACACAACCAATATACCCAATATCGTGTGACAATACACACACATCACTGTCAAGGGGATAGTGAAACCATGCACCGTTAGCAAAGCCACAGTAACCAAAACATAATCATCCCAAGATGTGTATGTTAGTTAGACAAACACAATACCTGCCATCCCATAGTGATATGTAACTGTGTCATGACATGTACAAACCCAACAACAAATAGAGCAAGGCAGCGGCACACATCTAACCAACAAACACTGTCAGACATTTTGCCACCACTAGAACACCACCTCACAGGGAAGCTCACTGAAAGGAAGGAATTCTGTGTATGCTGGTGAAGTCAGTGTAGCCAATAGCATGATGGGAGTTGTAGTCACAGATATTGGTCACCCTCACAATTGGCCCATCAACACCACTCTGAACCATGCTCACATCACAGGGAGTGAAAAGAACTGACAGGATGGCTGACACTGGGTACTGCTGTGGGGAGCACAAGGCCCTGCTGGGAACTGTGCACCAACCAACAGCAGGACACCACTGACTGACATCCTGAAAGCAAACTTACACTCCCTGCAATGGAAGCACGTTCCATGGTGGGATATCTGGCTGGGTGGGAAGGAGGACTGACAGCACTGACCATAGTTACCAGCAGCTGTTCTCACACACACCCTTAACACAAACTCCACACAACTCACCTGGGAGAATGCATTGCCTCACACTCTAATTAAATATCCCACAAAGAACCACCACCCTGGGTTATGCTGTGTGAAGCACAGGGACACTTTTGGGACTTGTAGCCAAACTAACGCCAGGATAACACTGTCAGCCATCCTGTCAGCACAGGCACACTATCCCACAGGGAAGCAGAGTCAAAAGGAAGGAAGTATGGGCATGCTGGGAAGGGGGGTGTAGGCAATAGCATGATGGGAGTGGTAGTCACAGCTCAACATCCCCAACCCGCATGGCCCAGCAAACTCACACTGAAGCATGTACACCTCACAGGGAGTGAAAAGCCACGTCAAAGATGTCTGACACTGGTGCTCTGTTGTGGGGAGCACAATGCCCTGCTGGGAACTGGGCACCAACAAACAACAGGACACCACTGTCAGCCATCTTGCCATTGCTGTCACACTCACACACAGTGAATTCGACTCAAAAGGAAGGAAGTATGGGCATGCTGGGAAGAGGGGTGTAGGCAATAGCATGATGGGAGTGGTAGTCACAGCTCAACATCCCCCACCCATATGGCCCAGCAAGCTCACACTGAAGCATGCACACCTCACAGGGAGTGAAAAGTCACTTCAAAGATGTCTGACAATGGTGCTCTGTTGTGGGGAGCACAAGGCCCTGCTGGGAACTGTGCACCAACCAACAGCAGGACACCACTGACTGATATCCTGAAAGCCAACTTGCACTCCCGGCAATGGAAGCACGTTCCATGGTGGGATGTCTGGCTGGGTGGGAAGGAGGACTGACAGCTCTGACCATAGTTACCAGCAGCTTTTCTCACACACCCCCTTAACACAAACTCCACACAACTCACCTGGGAGAATGCATTGCCTCACACTCTAATTAAATATCCCACAAAGAACTACCACACTGGGTTATGCTGTGTGAAGCACAGGGACACTTTTGGGACTTGTAGCCAAACTAACGCCAGGACAACACTGTCAGCCATCCTGTCAGCACAGGCACACTACCCCACAGGGAAGCAGAGTCAAAAGGAAGGAAGTATGGGCATGCTGGGAAGGGGGTGTAGGCAACAGCATGATGGGAGTGGTAGTCACAGCTCAACATCCCCCACCCGCATGGCCCAGCAAGCTCACACTGAAGCATGTACACCTCACAGGGAGTGAAAAGCCACGTCAAAGATGTCTGACACTGGTGGTCTGTTGTGGGGAGCACAAGGCCCTGCTGGGAACTGGGCACCAACAAACAACAGGACACCACTGTCAGCCATCTTGCCATTGCTGTCACACTCACACACAGTGAATTCGACTCAAAAAGAAGGAAGTATGGGCATGCTGGGAAGGGGGGTGTAGGCAATAGCATGATGGGAGTGGTAGTCACAGCTCAACATCCCCCACCCATATGGCCCAGCAAGCTCACACTGAAGCATGCACACCTCACAGGGAGTGAAAAGCCACTTCAAAGATGTCTGACAATGGTGCTCTGTTGTGGGGAGCACAAGGCCCTGCTGGGAACTGTGCACCAACCAACAACAGGACACCACTGTCAGCCATCTTGCCATTGCTGTCACACTCACACACAGTGAAGTCAACTCAAAAGGAAGGAAGTATGGGCATGCTGGGAAGGGGGTGTAGGCAATAGCATGATGGGAGTGGTAGTCACAGCTCAACATCCCCCAACCCGCATGGCCCGGCAAGCTCACACTGAAGCATGCACACCTCACAGGGAGTGAAAAGCCACTTCAAAGATGTCTGACACTGGTGCTCTGTTGTGGGGAGCACAAGGCCCTGCTGGGAACTGTGCACCAACAAACAACAGGACACCACTGTCAGCCATCTTGCCATTGCTGTCACAGTCACACACAGTGAAGTCCACTCAAAAGGAAGGAAGTATGGGCATGCTGGGAAGGGGGGTGTAGGCAATAGCATGATGGGAGTGGTTGTCACAGCTCAACATCCCCCACCCGCATGGCCTGGCAAGCTCACACTGAAGCATACACACCTCACAGGGAGTGAAAAGCCACTTCAAAGATGTCTGACACTGGTGCTCTGTTGTGGGGAGCACAAGGCCCTGCTGGGAACCGTGCACCAACAAACAACAGGACACCACTGTCAGCCATCTTGCCATTGCTGTCACACTCACACACAGTGAAGTCCACTCAAAAGGAAGGAAGTATGGGCATGCTGGGAAGGGGGGTGTAGGCAATAGCATGATGGGAGTGGTAGTCACAGCTCAACATCCCCCACCCGCATGGCCCGGCAAGCTCACACTGAAGCATGCACACCTCACAGGGAGTGAAAAACCACTTCAAAGATGTCTGACACTGGTGCTCTGTTGTGGGGAGCACAAGGCCCTGCTGGAAACTGTGCACCAACCAACAGCAGGACACCACTGACTGACATCCTGAGAGTCAACCTGCACCCACTGCAAGGGTGGCATGCTTCATGGTGGGATAACTGGGCTGGGGGAGAAGGAGGGCCGGATGTCAACCAAATACCACCAATGCTGGCCATGCACACACCTCAACATTCACATTGAAATGCTTCAGGTTGGCAGGACAATGTGCTACACCAATATCAACCTCTGACTGTGACAACTTAGGACAATGCAATGTACAGGCCCGCATCCAGAGGTACAGTCACAACTGTCAGGTTTGTGAATCATTGATGCCTGTAGAAACATAACATACATTGTGTGTCTCTTCCAAAAACAGGTGATGATGGGGACACAGCAGCAGACGATGAGGAGTCCCTGTCCCAGGCTCCGGGGGCCCCTGAGCTCTCTGGTGTGGAACAGCCTCTGCCCTCCTCAGATGGCGAAGACCTACCTGGCCCCTCCGGTGTGAGTCATCATGCAGCACCAGCAGGACCACCATCTGCACCCCCTGCACCCACTCCTCCAACATCTGCCAACACACAGACCACCCCCGCCGACACGGACAGACCAAGGACCACCAATGACAACAGCACAGGGACCCCGGCCCACCGTGAAGCAACGGACAACAACCCCAGTACCAACCCCCAAGGGGGCCTAGGGTCACCTGTGCATGCCACCGCAGGTCCTGCACGTGTGGCCAGGGGTGGTGGGAGGGGTGGTAGGCAGAGGTCGCTGTTTGCAGAGGGGTCTGGACTGCATGATGACCCACAACTGGTACGCATTGCTGATGCATACCAGAATAGCACTGGAGAGGTCAGCCAGGTAGTGGGGATCCTCAAGGACATTCAACAGCAGCAGGCTGCCCATCATGCCCGCTTGGACTCCCACATGTCCCGTGTGGAGACACACATGGCTGGGATGGAGTCCAGGTGGGACACATTGCAAGAACTGACAGCGGTGCATAGGGACATATTGACATGCCTCCGCCAGATTAGCACCAACATGGCCACACCTCCCTGTGTGCCCACAACATCTGGTGCCGCAACAACTGCAACTGCCACAGGGAGGGAGGATGACTCTGGCGGAGAGTCCTCTGCACCGCAGCAGCCTGCACGTGAGGGTCCCCCCGAAAGAAGAGGGGTCGTCCGAGGAAGGAGAACTGAGAGGCCGATGGCCATGTACATCCCCCAGGAACCCAACACCTGTTCTGGAAATCCACCTTTGTGTGCAAACTGTTCACCCTGTCGAATGCAACCCAACTCTCTCACATGACATGGGGAGTTTAAGTTGGACCAATGTATCAGATGACTGTGGACTTTACTCAGGACATTTCTGCTACCAACACTTCCAACTCATCTGGGAACTTTGGATTCAAATCCCAATGTACAGCACCCACCATCCTGTGCACTATCCTCACACATGTATGTAAATAAACTCACTAATACACCATACTTGCCTCTGTTGTGAGTACAACGTTGTTTTTGTCATGGAGATGATGATCTGCTAAATGACACTGTGCATGCTAACTGCTACAGCAAGTTCAACACCGTCATGTGAGTCATGGCGACGTGACATATATGAGGGAGACACACCACTAGGGCTACACAACACATACACACCAGGGCCATCTGACTCATCGCCTACACTGATGTTGCCAGGAAATACAGTGGAATGCACAGACACCACACCTATTCAGAGTCTGTGTTAACTAGCCCACAGGTGAAGTAAGCTAATGTCAGTCAGATGTGTGACCACAGACAACGCACATCCCAAAGTGAAGCACAGGTTTATTACACATTTGCAACATGTTGTTTCCACTACAGATGCAAGGTAATCCCACGTGGCAGTGGCCACACACTCACCAAGTGTAGAGGAAACAAAGTCCAGGGGTGTGTGGCACATCACCTGCAGGGAAACGACTGCTCCCACCCTGGAAGTTGAATCATGGTGTCGGGGGAACACAGTTGACCAAACAACTCTGAAAGTACCCTGTGAAGGACAGACATGACACAGTCAAAAGCACTGAAGAACAGGTAAGAACTGCAATACTTATGCCCAATACATGTCACAAGATACCTACACAAAACCAAGTTAGCATGTCAACACTGTTGGGGAGTACAGACTACCTGTAAGGACACATCGCTGCACGCATACAGTCAAGTAGCACATGGCCACACTCAAACAGCAACAGAGCACCACCAACACATATCATGCAAACTCAAATCATTGACATACCAACTCTGTATACTCACATTCAGCTGAAGAAGTTGGTGATGAGCTGTGTGTGGACATCCCCTCATCATCATCATCATCACTGGCATCGTGGCCCAGGCCAGGATCCTCCACAGGTGGCGGATGTTGGTCATCGTCATCCAGGATGAGAGGCAACTCCTTCCGCACTGCCAGGTTGTGTAGCATGCAGCAGACGATGACAATCTTGCACACCTTTGCAGGGGCATATGGGAGGGCCCCTCCTGTCTTGTCCAGGCAGCGAAAGCGGCTCTTCAGGAGACCAAATGTCCGCTCGATCACTCTCCTGGTCCGACCATGTGCCTCATTGTAGCGCATCTGGGCTGGTGTCACAGGGTTCCTGAGGGGTGTCAGCAACCACGGCATGTTGGGGTATCCGGAGTCACCTACATACCGACAATTGCACATTAGCTGACTTGGAAAAGAGGGTGGAATACAACATTGCAGAACACACACAATGGTACAAAGTCAGTACACACCAACAAGCCAGGCACGCTGGTTCTGCATCTGTGACATCATCCTCGGGATGCGACTACTCCTCATCACGTAGGCATCGTGTGCAGAACCGGGGAAACGTGCACACACATGTGAGATGCTCATATCTGCAAGACATACCACCAGGGCATTGATAGAATGGTAATGTTTCCTGTTCCTGTATGCCTGCTCATGTGCCTGTGGTGGTACCAAAGCCACATGTGTCCCATCAATGGAGCCGATGACATGTGGCATCCTCCCCAGGGCATAGAAGTCACTCTTGACGTCAGTGAGTTGTTGACGTTTAGGGAAATAGATGTACTGGTTCAAGTATCTCAACATCGCCTCCAAAACATCGCGTAGCACACGGCTGAACATGGTCTGTGACATCCCACCAGCAGACGCCACAGTGTGTTGAAAGGTACCGGTGGCAAAGAAGTGTAGGGCTGCCATCACCTTCACCTTGGGGGTCAGCGCTGCAGGGTATGGCCGGCCAGGTTGCAAATGTGGGGCCAACTGCACCGCCAATTCCTCCATAAGCGGCCTGTTGAAGCGGTACCTTCGGATGCAGTCACGTTCAACCATGGTTGCAAGGTCAGGGAATGGTCTATGGACAGCTGGTGCCCTGCAGTGCATAGGTGAACAAAGAAAGATTGTCAGTCACCCCACATATGTGGCATTGACCATACTTAATATCACATGATACATCATTACGAGACACAAGTACTTGATGTGTGTGCCGTTCTGTATGGACATATATGGCACCTACATGGCCAACATCTAACATCACAGTTCAACATGTGTTGACAACAAGTTCCAGGTTGTGCTATGGGAAATCATTCGGATGTGTCACAGTACACATGTACTGCTGTCACGTTCCAAACACACACCACAGTGACAAGTGAGGACAGATGTGCCCCAGGCATCACAGCTCTTTGACAGGTAGATTCCCAGGGACCCTGTATTGCCACATGGACACTGGCATGACATGGCGTATCATGTACACGCCAGCAAAACAACCATGACTCCCACAGGTAGTGGCCCCTGTTGCCTCTGCAGGACAGACATGGACGTCTGTGACACACACACGCACAACATCAAAGTCGATGCACAAACAACGTGGATGTGGAGACTGTCTCCCATTGTGCACATGGAATCCGAGACATCTGAAACACAACATGCACACAGACTGTGGAGGGCCATCACTATTGTGGCAATGGGTCACCCTGTGACGTACATACCTTCCCACATGGGACTCAGGGTGTATGTGACATGACATACACATACACAACCTGGAAAAGTGACCATGCCACATGCCCTGAACTGAACAGTTGCACATCACAGTGGTCATGTGCACAACACACAAAGGATTCTGTCCCCATGAACACGTGCACAGCCTGGGAGTGGCTGCCCCCAAGTGCTACCGAAAACCACATGTTGACCCCCATACACACACAGGTAATGCAGCCTTACATGCCTTAGGATACAGTGTGGACAGGCTGTGGTGTCGTAGGTGTGCCCCTGAGTCCCTGGCAAGTAATTGTGGCTGGCATACGTTCACCAGTGACTACCATGGTGACATATGCGAGTGACTTGTACAGGGACGCGTTGTACAGCAATGGACCGATCGGTGCGCACGCATTGGCCATTGCATATGATGTGGACGGATGCATGTTGTCATCCGAAATACGCGTTGTACAGCAATGGACCGATCGGTGCGCACGCATTGGCCATTGCATATGATGTGGACGGATGCGTGTTGTCATCCGAAATACGCGTTGTACAGCAATGGACCGATCGGTGCGCACGCATTGGCCATTGCATATGATGTGGACGGATGCGTGTTGTCATCCGAAATACGCGTCGAACAGCAATGGACCGATCGGTGCGCACGCATTGGCCATTGCATATGATGTGGACGGATGCGTGTTGTCATCTGAAATACGCGTTGTACAGCAATGGACCGATCGGTGCGCACGCATTGGCCATTGCATATGATGTGGACGGATGCGTGTTGTCATCCGAAATACGCGTTGTACAGCAATGGACCGATCGGTGCGCATGCATTGGCCATTGCATATGATGTGGACGGATGCGTGTTGTCATCTGAAATACGCGTTGCACAGCAATGGACCGATCGGTGCGCACGCATTGGCCATTGCATTTGATGTGGACGGATGCGTGTTGTTTTTCGAAATACGCGTCGTACAGCAATGGTCCGATCGGTGCGCACGCATTGGCCATTGCATTTGATGTGGACGGATGCGTGTTGTTTTTCGAAATACGCGTGGTACAGCAATGGTCCGATCGGTGCGCACGCATTGGCCATTGCATTTGATGTGGACGGATGCGTGTTGTTTTTCGAAATACGCGTCGTACAGCAATGGTCCGATCGGTGCGCATGCATTGGCTATGGCCTGACATGGCAACGGACGCGTTTTCGAAGCTTTAACGAGTCTGATGCAGTGAATTCAGTTGGCCACCCACAACAATGTTGCAAATTCATGGGTGTCATGAAGTTGAACTTTTGAAGGATGCTGTGGGCGTGTATAAGTGGTGCAATTCCATGGATTGGCGAGATTCAGAAGATGCCAACGACTTGGACCTATCACTTTGGACACATGGGACAGTATCTGCCTCTGCAGCACACATATAATGCTGGCTGTTCCCCTGAGAGCTCACTTGCCTGCACTACATGCTCCAGGACGACATGTGCCACCACCACTGCTGCTGTATCTGCATCCTCTGGCTACTGCAATGGCACGTACTGTGGAGAGAGCCCCAGCCTTCAGCACTGAGGAGAACCAGGCCCTGCTGGACAGCCTCCTTCCGCAGTACAGCAAGCTGTATGGGAAACCAGGGGAGCAGGTGAGTGTGCTGTCCACTGCCTTACTAAATGTGCATGTTGTCTGACTAGCAAGGCTTACAGTGTGCACACCACTGGCTAGCATGCTCACTGAGTAGTTCTCACCCCCAAAGTGTGTAGTTACATGCACTGAACAGGTATAGTGCAGTAACAGTGCATTCCAACAAGGTTTTACTTCCCAGGCAATGATACCATTTGGTAACTGCTGGCAAACTGTTCATAGCCATAGTTGCACTGCCTGTGTACATCATATGCCCCTGTGATTGAGACATGTATATCCAACTGTGTGATGCACGGAAATGTTGCATGTGTAGTAATGGCCTTTTCACTTTGTCATCCTCACAGGTTGATGCCCACCAGAAGCAGGACATCTGGCTGACCATCGTCCGGGCAGTACGATCGGTGGGGGTCTACAGGCGCAGGATCCGCAACTGCCAGAAGAGGTGGCAGGACCTTCGGGGCTGGACCCGGAGGATCACAAGGGTCCAGCTGAAGCTGTCGCCTCCTTGCAGGAGGGGCGGACACCGGACCCTGACCCCCCACATGCTCCGGATCCTGGTGGTGGTCTTCCCTGACCTGGATGGGCAGCTGAAGGCCAGACAGCAGCAAGGAGGGGGTAAGTGCTAGCCTCAACTGTGTACTTTGGCTGACATGCTCTCTGCACTCCTTTAGCCTGGTTCCACTTCCACAGTACAACTGTCATGTCGTCCTGGACTCATGTCCCTCTCTTGTGTCATGCCCCCTCCTCATCTGATACACAGGTGTGGCCCTTACAGTCTGTGACTTAGGTCACTTGGGTACTGTGTACTTGCAGTTACCTGTGGTTCAAGTTGGGGACAGCATCAGTTACAGGAACTTTGTGGTGGGCTGCATGGGTGGTACAATTGCTCACAATGCCTGTGATCTGACATGTACTCTGGGTATGGCTTTAACATGTGTTCCAATTGCTGCTCTGACTCACCACATGTCTGGGGTATGTGCCACACACCCCTGCTGCCGCAGAGACCAAGGTAGGAGCCTCAGTAGTATGTACATCATGTGTGTGACACATGCATAGCCACCTGCCTAGTGTTCAGGGTAATACCATGTTGCACATGGACCAGGACTGTAAGGCCTACTCCGGACATCGAAGGCACTCTGTTCTCCCACTCCTTTGTGTCAGCATACATATTGGGCATTGTGAAGAGGGCACTCAGGTGTATGCCTCTGTGTCACCGTGGTGTGGCCTTGCTAGTTGGACTCCTGGAGTGTTTCACAATTTGGGGTGGCCAGCCATCTGAGTTATGACTATGGGATCTGCACATAGGTCAATGCATAGGTCTCTGATCCCTTGACTGTGCACAATTTTGTATGAAACATTGGGGTGCAGGCAGCTTTGGTTCATTCTCATCAAACGTTGAAGTGCTCATGTGTATGGATTTGTGTTTGCAGTCACTCAAATGTCTCATTTGATTGACGTGGGATCATCTCAGTCCTCATGATGTGGCTGGCCAGGGGTGCACATGTGCACCTGTCAACTACAGGGCTTACTTTTCAGGAAAGTCCTTGATTGTGACACAGTGCAGACTGGTGTTGTGTGTATGCACTGCCCCTGTGACAGGAGACAGTTATGACTGACTTGCCAGACAGGCCTGTGCCATGACATTCCAATTGCAAAGGGTGATCCAGCAGTGGTGTGACATGTCCTGCATGCACACCATTGTTGCATTGTCTATCAGGACATGAGGACATCATTGTGTCTGGTGATGGAACCAAAAGCTGCATATCAACAGAGACTTTGCCCATCACTTCTCCTGACACATGTACTGAGTCAGTGGCAGGAGATGGCATGTGTTTGGAGTGACACATTTCCATATGTTCTCTTGGATGTCCAACAACTGTGTATGTGGTGCATGTGTGCACATATGATTGGTCGCATACAACAGGCAGCAGACAGATGGGTGCATGGACAGGTAGGATATGTGTGGCATGACTGACTGTCAGGCAGACAATGGGCTTCTTCAAATCAGTGTCAGCACTTATTGCAATGTCTAGCAAATGATGGCAGGGCTTGCTCTGTGATGTGCTGTACTTACTGTGGTGTGTGTGGTCAGTACAGGTGACTAATGTTGCTCTGTTTATCCTGATTGTTTGCAGATACATCCACGGCCACAGGAGGAGACAGCTCCACGGACCAAGAGGAGTGGCAGAGCCAGACTGGGTCCACTGCAGGGGAGACCGAGGGACCCAGTGGCACGGAGGGTGAGGGGAGCCACACTGAGGAGACCTCAGCTACGACCACCTCGGCTGGGGAAAACAGCACTTCCAGTGAGGACTCCCTTGGGGAGGCGGGTGTCAGCAGACCAGAGGCGACGTCAAGCAAGTCTGTCCCCGCCACCACCACCATCTCCACCCTCCCATCCCACATGTCCGTGGAGGCTCCCGTGTAGGGGAGCGTGTCTCCTTCATGCCAGGCACCGCACCCCTGCCTCTGTCCCCCTGCTGCCCTGAGTGTCGAGTCTGTGGACTTGCTTAAACAGATCCATGTAGGGCAGACATCAATGCTGAGTGTCCTCCATGCACACACGGGTCTTTTGACACAACTGGTGTCATTCATGGAGGGCATGTCATCTGGCATGTCTGCCCTACATCGGACCAATCAGTCCATGGCCTCCTCACTGACGGCAGCAGTGTCCCTCCTGCAACAGTCCCTCACCCCTCCTACCTCTGCCCCATCCACAATCCCCAGCACCCTACCTGTCCCAAGCACACACACACCGGCACCGGCACGCACCAGCACAGACACAAGCAGCACACAGACACACATGCCAAAATCCAGATGCACACGCACGCACAGTCAGGGGACTGATATCTCACCCACAGGGGATGGGGCCCAGACACACACACACACATCCACGAGCACTGCGCAGTCCTCAGATGCCTCTCCCTCCAAAACCCCTTCCCTTGCCTTACCTGCAACCACCCCCTCCCAGAAGCTCTTCCTCTGTGAGCTTGGCCTCTTCCCCACAGATACACCTGACACGAAGTCCAGGCGGAAGAGGCGACCACCACACACAGAGGGGAGTGCCCCTCACACCCAGACACCCTCCCCCAGGCACAGGCAGGCTGAGGACCCCATTCGAAAGTCCCCCCGGACCAGGAAGGGCAAGACCCCCCACCACCACGCAGCTCCACCACACAGTCTCTCTCCTCCATCCCCCAGCCCACCACTCCACAGGTTCCACCGCCACACCCTGCCCCAGGTTCCCCCACACACCGATACCGCATCCCCAAACTGCTTAGGTCCTCCCCCTGCCACTTGCTCTTCCACCCCCAAACCAGACGCTCTGCCTGTTTGTGCCACTGGTGTGGAGACCGGGTCCCCCCTCTGTCCTGCCCACCTCATCTGCCCCCCTTCCACTCCCTTGGAGTCATGCACTGCAGTGGAGTCCACAACCACCCCGTCTGACTCGGACACTGCAGTGGGGACCCAGTCCACTCCATCTGACCGGCCCACTGCAGTGGTTGCAGCACCCACACCATCTGACTTGTGCCCTACAGTGGTGCCGGCCCCCACTGAGTCAGACACCTCCACTGTAGTTGCCGGTGACACTCCTGCACCCACCACCCCTTCACTGCCTCCTTCTGGCATCCCCTGATCCTGTCCATGCGGTGCCTGGCTTGCCCCTTGTATGCCCCTCCGAGGGGGATGTCCCCTGTCCGTACCAGTGCAGGCAAGCAATGGGTGACAAGTTGTCACATATCACCCTGTTGGGACTGTGTATTTGGACTGGCCATTGGCCTTAGTTTCTTTTGGACTTGAATTTTTAGTTTGACATTTGCTGAATAAAGCCTCTTTTTGTTTACTTGTTGTTTTTCTTTGGATGTACATGATGTAGATGAGGATCATCATGCATTTGCAGTTGTAATAGTGTTCAGATCATGAAAATGAAGTGTTGCTGTGATGGACTCCATGTGGTCCATGGGATATGTGTCCTAATGTAGTCTGGATCTATTGCATCCTTTGCTGCAGTCTGAGGGTGTAATGTTCTGCATTTGACACAGGGATGTACGTTTTGCATTTGTAAATTAACATCTTTGGCTTACACTGATGCACATCTGGTGGGCTTACCACTGTTCAATGTTTCTATTTCCCTGACTGTGTGCCCATCTCCACTGGACATGCAGTTTAGCACATCAATGTTGAAGGACTCATCTGTGTATACAGTGCAACTTGCTTGACACGTGTTTTGGGTGTATGCAGATGACTGACGTGACACTCCCGTACCCAGGCTGATGTGAGCAGAGCCTTCAGTGTGTTGTAGTCGTTGACTCACTGACCGAGTGTTCTGCTGACATGTTTGAATGGTGCACAGACAAGGTTTGGCACAGCGGACCTTCCACAGGAGTGGAGTGCCCTCATGGCAGTGTGTAATCCCGTGACATTGGCTGGGCCCGTGTTGTGTGAGCATGTCTGTGTGTGTTCCCTTCCCTTTTCCTACACAGGCTGTGTCCCTAGGGATGTTCCTGTTTGTGATGCTTGCTGAGTTGTCCTGTGTTCATCCAGCATCTTGGACCTGGTTTCTCCGGGATGTGGGTGCATGGCAAACTAATGTTCAGCAGGTTGTCATCCCTAGTTGTCTTTGTTGTCAGGTCTGGGGATGTGGGCAAACGCAGATGGGACACAGTCAGGATTCCCCTTGGCACTTGTTGGTTACACAGGTCATGTAATTTACAGTTTGTGGTAGCTTTCAGTGATTGTGACACGTTGTGTGTGTTACTGCTGCCACTCCTCAGGGTCAGAGCTGCAATGTTGGAAGTTGTCTATGTGTGTTCTTTGTGGGTGACCTTGGCTTCTTCATTGGTGTGTGACTGTGGCCGGGATCCCATTGATTGGGGTGGATTTGACATCATGCCCATGTACGGCGTACTGTGCAGTGTGTCAGACATTCACGAGTCTTGTTGACTGGCCATGTGTGATGGGTTTCTGCACCTTAGTTCCCACCACCACCCCTGGGATTGTCATGGGTGCATGTGCAATGTCACCAGTCCATGTGAGCTTCACTGCTGCACATTGGTGGAGATCAAGGTGTGTGGTGTTGAGTGTGTGCAAATGAGAGTTGTTGCACGGCTAGACCCCTACCTCCATATTGGCCTTGGCTGACAGGCCGTGCTGATTGATTTGTGCTTGTGTAGGTGTGATGGTAGTTTGTTGCTCAGGACACATGACTGTGGTTCACAGTGTGAACGACATCTAGCTTTGTCATCACAGTGGGATTATCATGCAGGCCAGTGTCACCACAATGTGGGGTCCCTGGGGGTAGTGCTGTGGTGGGTCTGTCTCTTGCTGTGTTAGTTGCTGTTCCTACAAGCTTGTGTGACATGTGTAATTTGGGCTCCCTCTCATCTAACAATGCCTGATTGCCCACATAGGGGAATCAGATCCATGAGTTACTTTTGTGTGGCACTGTATACACATCTGTGTAATTGGGATTCAGGCCTCCTCATGTGTTGTGTGGTTGCCTGGGGACACTGGCACACCCCCCATCACCTGTTGTGTTTGATATGCAGTGTGAGGCTGCCTGTTTGTGTTTGTGCATCTGCACCACTGCATTGGCATATCTTTAGTGTGCCATTGGCTGTGTGTTGTTTGGTGGGTTTCCCCTGCTGTCCCTGGGACTCCTAGGTCATCAGTCAGCACAATGATCATGCTTTGTATGTCCCATTGCTGCCATGGTATGGTATTTGTTCACCTCACATCTACAGTCTCCACAGGATATCTACATTTGTGTGTCCATTGGTGCAGATATGTGGGTCTGCATTATGATGGTCACTTCTGTCATTGTGTAATTGATGAATGTTGACAATGTCAGCCCCCATGGGTGATGTTTGTCTGCACATGGCCAAAGGTATGTCTTATTTGCACTGCACTGTTTGCCTCACCCAATCTATGTTGCTATGGGACACAAGCACTACTTTGCCACTGATGTGTTTGTTGTTCTGTGACCAGGAATCATCCATGCTGTTTGGCATTTGCAGCTTTTTCCATGACAACACTTACATTTTGGTCACTGTGATGATGGGGGTTTAGACCCCATTGCCACATTGTTCAAAATGTGCTTCAGCTATGGACCCCACACTTACCTTTTGGTCACTGTGATGATGGGGGTTTAGACCCCATTGCCACAATGTTCAAAATGTGCTTCAGCTATGGACCCCACACTTACATTTTGGTCACTGTGATGATGGGGGTTTAGACCCCATTGCCACAATGTTCAAAATGTGCTTCAGCTATGGACCCCACACTTACATTTTGGTCACTGTGATGATGGGGGGTTAGACCCCATTGCCACAGTGGTGATGGTCTGCTTGCATTGTGGAGGCCGCACACATTTATGTGTGACACATGTGATAGGGGGTCACATTGTATGTTCAATGTCATGTTCAGTGTTGTAGGCATTTGACACAGACTACACACGCTTGTCATGGTGTTGGGGGGATGTCTTTTTCTGACATTCCTTATGTTGGAGTATGCTGGTTGTGTCATGCATTACCCGTCCTATGAGTAGGGGTGGTGGTAGTGGTAGGCATCCAGCACCCATGAGTAGGGGTGGTGGTAGTGGTAGGCATCCAGCCCCCCCTGAGTAGGGGTGGTGGTAGTGGTAGGCATCAATTCCCCTATGGGTGGGGATGGTAGTAGTGGTAGGCATCCAGGCCCCCCTGAGTAGGGGTGGTGGTAGTGGTAGGCATCAATTCTCCTATGGGTGGGGATGGTAGTAGTGGTAGGCATCCAGGCCCCCATGAGTAGGGGTGGTGTTGGTGATAGGCATCCAGCACCCATGAGTAGGGGTGGTGGTTGTGGTAGGCATCCATCACCCATGAGTAGGGGTGGTGGTAGTGGTAGGCATCCAGCCCCCCCTGAGTAGGGGTGGTGGTAGTGGTAGGCATCAATTCCCCTATGGGTGGGGATGGTAGTAGTGGTAGGCATCCAGGCCCCCCTGAGTAGGGGTGGTGGTAGTGGTAGGCATCAATTCCCCTATGGGTGGGGATGGTAGTAGTGGTAGGCATCCAGGCCCCCATGAGTAGGGGTGGTGGTAGTGGTAGGCATCCAGCCCCCCCTGAGTAGGGGTGGTGGTAGTGACAGGCATCCAGCCCCCCCTGAGTAGGGGTGGTGGTAGTGGTACGCATCCAGCCCCCCCTGAGTAGGGGTGCTGGTAGTGACAGGCATCCAGCCCCCCATGAGTAGGGGTGGTGGTAGTGGTAGGCATCCAGCCCCCCCTGAGTAGGGGTGGTGGTAGTGGTAAGCATCAATTCCCCTATGTGTGGGGATGGTAGTAGTGACAGGCATCCAGCACCCCATGTGTAGGGGTGGTGGTAGTGGTAGGCATCCAGCCCCCTGAGTAGGGGTGGTGGTAGTGGTAGGCATCCAGCCCCCTGAGTAGGGGTGGTGGTAGTGACAGGCATCCAGCCCCCTGAGTAGGGGTGGTGGTAGTGGTACGCATCCAGCCCCCATGAGTAGGGGTGCTGGTAGTGACAGGCATCCAGCCCCCCATGAGTAGGGGTGGTGGTAGTGGTAGGCATCCAGCCCCCCCTGAGTAGGGGTGGTGGTAGTGGTAAGCATCAATTCCCCTATGGGTGGGGATGGTAGTAGTGGTAGGCATCCAGGCCCCCCTGAGTAGGGGTGGTGGTAGTGGTAGGCATCAATTCCCCTATGGGTGGGGATGGTAGTAGTGGTAGGCATCCAGGCCCCCACGAGTAGGGATAGTGTTGGTGGTAGGCATCCAGCACCCATGAGTAGGGGTGGTGGTAGTGGTAGGCATCCAGCACCCATGAGTAGGGGTGGTGGTAGTGGTAGGCATCCAGCCCCCCCCCTGAGTAGGGGTGGTGGTAGTGGTAGGCATCCAGCCCCCCTGAGTAGGGGTGGTGGTAGTGGTAGGCATCCAGCCCCCCATGAGTAGGGGTGGTGGTAGTGGTAGGCATCCAGCCCCCCATGAGTAGGGGTGGTGTTGGTGGTAGGCATCCAGCCCCCCCTGAGTAGGGGTGCTGGTAGTGACAGGCATCCAGCCCCCCATGAGTAGGGGTGGTGGTAGTGGTAGGCATCCAGCCCCCCCTGAGTAGGGGTGGTGGTAGTGGTAGGCATCAATTCCCCTATGGGTGGGGATGGTAGTAGTGGTAGGCATCCAGGCCCCCCTGAGTAGGGGTGGTGGTAGTGGTAGGCATCAATTCCCCTATGGGTGGGGATGGTAGTAGTGGTAGGCATCCAGGCCCCCATGAGTAGGGATAGTGTTGGTGGTAGGCATCCAGCACCCATGAGTAGGGGTGGTGGTAGTGGTAGGCATCCAGCACCCATGAGTAGGGGTGGTGGTAGTGGTAGGCATCCAGCCCCCCCTGAGTAGGGGTGGTGGTAGTGGTAGGCATCCAGCCCCCCCTGAGTAGGGGTGGTGGTAGTGGTAGGCATCCAGCCCCCCATGAGTAGGGGTGGTGTTGGTGGTAGGCATCCAGCCCCCCCCTGAGTAGGGGTGGTGGTAGTGGTAGGCATCCAGCCCCCCATGAGTAGGGGTGGTGGTAGTGGTAGGCATCCAGCCCCCCCTGAGTAAGGGTGGTTGTAGTGGTAGGCATCAATTCCCCTATGTGTGGGGATGGTAGTAGTGACAGGCATCCAGCACCCCATGTGTAGGGGTGGTGGTAGTGGTAGGCCTCCAGCCCCCCCTGAGTAGGGGTGGTGGTAGTGGTAGGCATCCAGCCCCCCCTGAGTAGGGGTGGTGGTAGTGACAGGCATCCAGCCCCCCCTGAGTAGGGGTGGTGGTAGTGGTAGGCATCCAGCCCCCCCTGAGTAGGGGTGCTGGTAGTGACAGGCATCCAGCCCCCCATGAGTAGGGGTGGTGGAACTGGTAGGCATCCAGCTCCCCCTGAGTAGGGGTGGTGGTAGTGACAGGCATCCAGCCCCCCCCTGAGTAGGGGTGGTGGTAGTGGTAGGCATCCAGCCCCCCCTGAGTAGGGGTGCTGGTAGTGACAGGCCTCCAGCACCCCCTGAGCAGGGGTGCTGGTAGTGACAGGCATCCAGCACCCCTTGAGTAGGGGTGGTGGTAGTGGTAGGCATCCAGGCCCCTATGGGTGTGTATGGCATTGGTGATAGCCATCCCGCCCCTATGGTTCTGCTGTTGCTGGTGTACGTCATTTCTGCATCCCTTTGTGTGTGTGACATATGTCGGGTACGTGTCGTTTGTTTGTGTAGTGGGTGTTTGACTTACTGTCTGCGCCGTACGCGTCCGTACCTGTTCCGGTAATAGATGTAGAGTATTGGTAGGACCTGCGCGATGGGATTCATGGTTGGTTCGTCTCGTTCGGGTTTCTCGTTGCTTCGACTAGTACTCGTCGCTGGCTTGTTCGTCTCGTAGCCGTGGATCGTCTTGTGGCGCGAATCGGAGCTTATGTGCGGCTCTCCCGGATGCTCTGACGTGCCGGACGTAGCGACGGGTTCAGCGCGTACGGAGTGCGCATCGTACTAGTCCGGCCGGGAGGTGCTGTATATTTGCTTCCGTGCGACTCGATTCGGCGTTTATGGATCCGGCTCGGGCGGGGAAGAGGAGCTGGAATGGGTACGTTCGGCTGGGTCGGGATCTGAGCAGTTATGCGCATCGTACTTGCTCGTTCGAACGAATGTTCGAATCGGTCGGGAAACACGCGTTCGGCTTGGTTTTTTTCCGGTCGAATAGTGTTAGGTGCGCTTCTGGCCGAGATCGGAATCGACCCCATTATCGGGATTATAAACCAATATTGAGAGTAAAATAAAGTCAAAGAGTACCATAGTAAAATTAGCATTTTTGCTTTTGAGTTTTAAAGAACAGAGAAAGGGTGAGAGAAAGGAGAAGGAGGAAAGAAAAGAAAACTGGGGATGTTTTTAAAAATGTTTTACATCAATATGACTTATGCACACAGAACATATATGTTAAATAAATGTATTTGTAAATGTATCGAAAGTCAGTTGGCAAAAAACAATTTCAATAGTTCCGTGGGTAGAGTTGAATTGATGATACTAATCAACATCTTTGCAAGCCCTTTACCATAGGTCGGTGTACTTGCTCTGTGGGCAGGAGTTGCTTTGTTAGGAGAGCGATGCCCCAGGGCTGAGAAAGACAGGTCAACTGCCTTTTTTGCTATGGTAAATAAAGTACAAGTTACAGAAGACAACGTAGAAAGGAGAGAGAGAAGGGCTGCCCACTAGGGTGTAGTAAGCCACGTGATATGGAGGACGCAGGTAGGACACGCGCCACGCACGCATCGGACGCATGGCCTGTGATGCCATAGGGGAAGCAGTGTCACGTCTATAGGTTCGGAAAGTCCAGTGCGCTGAGGAGCTGTTGCGCACATGTAAGGCTGACTCTGCCTCTGCCCATCCGACAAAACGATGAGCTTTCCAGAGGCACCATTCACCTCCCTACTCTTACACCAGTCGGTCGAAGGGGTTAGGGGGCTTATGGTAGTTGGAAGGTCTTCAATCTGTGGCAGGTGAGGAGAAGAGCAGTGGCAGGAGAGTTGAGCCTGAAATGTGCAATTGTCAGGATAGAGGCGGCACTGATGGGAGAAGTTACAAGAGGGTTGCACTGGCTTGTAAAAGCCTTGACATGCCTAATGTGGCGTTTTTGGAATAGTGTAATAAAGCGGTGTTTCAAGTGAGATTTGAGAGAAGAGAGCTAACTATTTTAAATAATTTGTAATACATGAGGTACAGGAGATGTCTAGCTGTGGGATTAAGTACTACATTGCCACCGTGAATACCAAGGTTAAGGAGATGGTTAGTTGTGGGATTAAGTATTGCATTGACACCTTAAATACCAAGGGTTCCGGAGATGGTTAGCTGTGGGATTAAGGTTTAGAGTAACACCTCTAACACTAAGGGTTCAGGAGATGGCTTGCTGTGGGATTAAGTATTGCATTGACACCTTAAATATCATGGGTTCAGGAGATGGCTAGCTGTGTTATTAAGGATTACAGGAGTACGTCAAAGAACAAGAGTTCAGGAGAAGGTTAGCTGTCAGATTAAGGATTACAAGAGTCCTTCATATAACACCCCTCTCTATAATGATTAAAATCGAAGATTGAAATGAAAAAGGGTAATGCAGGCTCTTGTTCTTCTTGCATGTTTCCTCCTACTGGGAAGGGTCTCCAAATTAACAATTCTGAATTCCTGGTGAGAAGTTCTTCCATCATCTCCTCTTAAATACAATAACCACAGATACTCTAACTGCAAATGCTGTTTATTGCACGGGCTAAGAGTTTTTTGTACCCCTGTAATCCTTAATCCTACAGTTAGACATCTCCTAAACCCTTGTTCTTGTTCTCAACAACCTTGCACTCAAGTCTAACCCTATCCATCCAGTCTAGGCCTCTTGAGTACTGTGCTCACGCTGTTTCGTGGTGCGGCAGATTCTAAATTCAGGAAATGGGTAGCTGTGAGATTAAGGATTACAAGATTGTCTCATGTAACAAAGGTTCAGGAGATGACTAGCTGGCGGATACTGGTGAGGCTGCGCGTCTCTCCCTCTCGCACTTTGCACTTTAGACGCTTCGTCTGTTTTTAACGTGTGACCTCTTTTAATCTTCTAAAAAGTACTTTAATTGACTCCCACTGTCAGTCTGAGCTTTCTCCTTTACTATTTGAGCCTCGCTCCGGTCCACCGCGGCTTTGCCGTTTGTGTGGAGGGCGGGCTCTCTCTATTTCCACAGTTAATACTGCAATACCTACGCACTTCCGGCTGGGCTCCGGGGGGCGGGACTAGCCTTGCGATCTCCCCTATTTTAGATGAGGAGATCGCGACCGCGCAGCGGACGCGCGCAGCGGGTGCGCCTAAGGCAAGCCCGTCTGCGCCTGGACGCCACCAGACGCCAGGCATGCTGCCGGTTTTGCCAAAAACAGGCTTACTTATGCCCCGGCTAATCTCCTGGATATTAGGAAAGCTTTGCGCTCCTGCAATCACCCTCTATGTCTCCTTCCAGAGGGCCCATTCTGCTGCTTGAATTGTGGATTTAATTCCTGGACACTGACCCCCCCCCTCCTTCTCTTATTTCACGCTCTAACAATTACATTACATTTTTCAGCCTCAATTGTCGTTCATTAGTCAAACACCACTCCGACATCTATGATTTGCTATCTGAGGAATCCCCTGACGCTCTTTTTTTAACCGAGACTTGGCTATCCGCCGACTCGGAGTCAGTGCTAGGTTTGGCCCTCCCTCAGGGCTTTAACATTGTGACCTTAATAGAGAGTCTAGAGGGGGTGGCATTGCTCTGATTTTTAAATCTTGTTATACCTGTTCCTTTGTTAAAGAGACTCTAGTAGGCTGTGAGTGCGCACGCTTCGGGCTCTCACTGAATGCCTGCTACACCATGTCAGGGCTACTAATATATCGACCCTCTAAAGAGTTCAGGACGGCGCTGGTGGAAACTGTCAATATCCTGGCTACGAGGATGGCAATTTTAGTGTCATTGGGGATTTGAATCTGCACTTAGACAATCCCCAGGAAGCAGAGATGTGCAATTTCTTAGCTGATCTGGGTGCTTGTCAGCTGCTGCAACTGGTCCAGAGTTCCACTCACTCTGCAGGCCATCTGCTGGACCCAGTGTTTTCAAATCTCCCTCTTTTATCAGTTCAAACTCCTATTCCGGTCTGCTGGTCAGATCATTATCTGGTACCTATGTCTCTCTCAGGGGTTATCCCTCCGCGGAAGCAGCGTCAGAAGGTTGTCTTTAAACGCCCCTGGCATAAACTTGATCTTGACCAATTTCATGACCTTCTCTCTATAAATGCCTTCAGTATGCCAGCTGATCCTGATGCCGCTGATAAAGCACTCTCAGCCTGGATTGGCAGTCCTCTTGATGTACTTATTCCGGCGAAGTGGTCAATTAGTCGTAACTCTAAATCCAACCCATGGTATAATGATGATCTCGCCATTTTGCGCAAAACCTGCAAAAGGCTGGAACGGGTATGGAGACGGGAGTATGACCTGATGCAGAAGCAGTGCTATCAAGCGGCTATCAAAAACTATCATAGGGCCATTCATACAGCGCGGGCAGCTTATTTCGCCGGCTAAATTAGGAGCAGTGGCAACCTCTCCAAAACCATCTTTTCCATATTGAAAGATTTAAAACAGCCGGGGGTCCCTGCAGTGCCTTATATATCATCTGATGAGCAATGTGAGGCTCTTGCCACCTTTTTTTGTCGAAAAGGTGGAGAACATTTATAAGACCTTCACTCACACTGCTATGAGTCCTGACCATGTGCCAGGACCACTCCCTACACATACACTGGCTGCATTCCCGCTGATCTCCCTGGAGGAGCTACGGTCACTATGCAACAAGATTAAATCCGGCTCCCCTTCTGACCCCCTTAAACCTGACCAATTCATGAAATCATTACCTGTGCTCTTGTCACCTTTGAGCCAGGTGATTAACATATCCTTGTCTAGTGCGGTCGTTCCCAGCACTTGGAAGCAAGCCAGGGTGGTTCCTCTGCTCAAGAAACCTTCCCTGGACGCAGCCAAACTGGAAAATTATCGCCTGATCTCTCTCCTCCCGTGGATCGCCAAGATCACTGAGACCCATATTAACTCTATTCTTACTAGATTTTTGGAAGTGAACAACTGCCTGGACATTTCTCAGAATGGCTTTTGCTCAGGTCACAGCACGGAGTCTGCTCTTCTAGCTGTCATTGAGCATCTTAGGCTTGCTCTAGATGAGGGACGCACGTCAGCTCTGATTCTTTTAGACCTCAGTGCCGCATTTGATACGGTCTCTCATCAGATCCTGCTGCTCAGGCTGGAGGAGGCAGGTGTTGTGGGCTCGGCCCTGGATTGGTTTGCTTCCTTTCTCTCCAACAGGACCTTCCAGGTTGTGGCCCCTCCGTTCACCTCCACGCTCCATGCCAACAAACAAGGGGTTCCTCAGGGCTCTGCGTTGAGCCCCATGCTTTTTAACCTTTATGTTTAACCTCTGGCGGTCCTGGCGAGGAGCAGAGGGCTTATTATTGTATCATATGCTGATGATACACAGCTGGTAGTCGCTCTCTCGGACGACACCGTGGGGGCAGCATCCAAGTTTCAGGACGATCTTATGGCTGTCGCCGAGTGGATGACTGCCAACTGTCTACAGCTGAATTCCAGCAAGTCAGAGGTTCAGCTGGTAGGAAAAGATCAAGAGCTGTGGGGGGAACGGTGGTGGCCGGCCATACTGGGCTGTGCACCTACCCCTAAGCAGGTGGTGAAAGATCTAGGTGTCTGGGTTGATTCGGCCCTCAGCTTTCAGTATCAAACCAAGAAAGTTGCAGGGACATGCTTTGGTATACTTCTGGGGCTCAAACCGCTGCTTGGGTTTATCGACCCGTCCATCAGGCAAATGATTATTCAGGCCTCCATCTTGTCAAGACTGGACTATGCCAATGCACTTTATTTAGGGGTAAACAAGACCGAAACCCTGAGACTACAGCGAGTTCAAACGCTGCAGCTAGAACCCTTCTGGGCCTCCCTAGAACCTGCCCCACCTCCGGGCAATTCGTCGGCTACATTGGCTGCCTGTTGCTAGCCGAGTGGAATTTAAGGTCCTTTGTACTGCGTTCAAAATTCTGAAATCCTCCTCTCCTGGCATTCTGTCATACTTGCTCTCATTCTATTCTCCATCGCGCCAACTTCGCTCGATGGGACAACATCTGACGACTGTGCCTCGAATGAGGAGGGCGCGATCGGGCGGGCGCCCCTTTCGTTTACTGGCTGCCAAGCTTTGGAACGATTTTCCATTCTCCATTCGTGCCATGAATAACTACTTGGCCTTTCGTAGGGCCATCAAAACTCATCTTTTCCCCTCACTCTAGTGCCTCCTTTTGGTTACCAGCCTCCATGTTCTGCTTCAGCGCTGGGACGCCTCTTTGCTGAGGCAGCTGTGCGCTATACAAAACGTGCTAACATAACATAACAGATTAAGAATATCAGGAGTGCCTCATGTAACAAGGGTTCAGGAGATGACTAGGTGTGAGATTAAGGATTACAGGAGTGCCTCATAAAACAAGGGTTTCTGGAGATGGCTAGCTGTGGGATTAAAGATAACAATAACAGCTCAAAGAAAAGGTCTCGTTAAATGGCTAGTTGTGGTAAAAAAACAAGCATTCGGGAGATGGCTAGCTGCGGGATTTAGGATTGCAGAAGTACCTCTTAAAACAAGGATTCTGGAGATGGATAACAGGGGGATTAAGGATTACAACAGGAGGACCTCAAAGAATAAGGGTTTAGGAGATGTCTAACTGTAGGATTAAGGATTACAGGGGTACAAAAAACTCTTAGCCCATGCAATAAACAGCATTTGCAGTTAGAGTATCTGTGGTTATTGTATTTAAGAGGAGATGATGGAAGAACTTCTCACCAGGAATTCAGAATTGTTAATTTGGAGACCCTTCCCAGTAGGAGAAAACATACAAGAAGAATGAGAGCCTGCATTACCCTTTTTCATTTCAATCTTCGATTTTAATCATTATAAAGAGGGGTGTTATATGAAGGACTCTTGTAATCCTTAATCTGACAGCTAACCTTCTCCTGAACTCTTGTTCTTTGACGTACTCCTGTAATCCTTAATAACACAGCTAGCCATCTCCTAAACCCATGATATTTAAGGTGTCAATGCAATACTTAATCCCACAGCTAGCCATCTCCTGAACCCTTAGTGTTAGAGGTGTTACTCTAAACCTTAATCCCACAGCTAACCATCTCCGGAACCCTTGGTATTTAAGGTGTCAATGCAATACTTAATCCCACAACTAACCATCTCCTTAACCTTGGTATTTAAGGTGTCAATGCAATACTTAATCCCACAACTAACCATCTCCTTAACCTTGGTATTTACGGTGGCAATGTAGTGAAAGATGTCATTAGGAGACATGGAAATGACCCTGACAACTTATTTGGATAGAAAGGATGGGTAATCAAGGAAGGAATAGAAGGAACAAGGGTCTGAGAGGAGAAAAAGACTCAAAGGAACAAGGTGTCCAAAAAGAAAGGAAACTCTAGAATGAAAGGTATGAGAAGAAAATAATAGCAGTAGAAGAAAGTGAAGATGAAAGAAAAGGGAGGAACCACCAGGAAAGCGATTGCATAAGAGGAAAGAGGAAGAACAATATCAAAGCCCTGTGCCCACAGTGGCTCAGTACAGTCCCACCCTCAGTGTGCCTTTATTAGGGTTTCACATTACCAAAGATCTCAGATTGCCCCATGTCGACTGTGAGCGGCCTTTATCCATTACTTTTTTCTTTTTACTTTGTATTCTGGCACTTAGTCATCATTATTAAAGAAAAACTAAACTGCAAGAACCAGATTGCAAAGTAAAACCCAGACGTAGAGCAGCTACAACAAGAGGGATCAGGATTACTACGTCCCAGTGTGGCCAGTTCTGAAAGTAAGATGCAGGCATGGAATAATGTAAGGTAAGTATAATGAGTATAACAAAGAAGCTGAAACACGATCGCTTTGCTAGAAATCCGTTCTTCTCTAATTGGCATAACATTCTAGAATAATGCCCACCACAATTGTCATGCACCAACATTCTAACACTAGTAAAGAAACTAAGCTATGTAACACACCTTCCCCCCCAAACAAAACAAACAACAAAAACAAAAATTCACTGATTTAAAATCATTGCAATGCTAATATCTCATAAATTCACTGATGTGCAAGAAAACAAAAAACATGAAATTCTAATATCTAATAAATTCTCTATATTTACTAGGAATATTTTTGGATGACTGCTACATCTTATACTTGTGCGGTTCTCAACCACTCTACCTTTGTAAGCTTGATTCCTTGAGCTCATCAATGATGAACCTGAGCTTCCACTTCTCTGGTACCTTTATTCCTTGAATTTACCAATGATGAACCTTAACTCTCCACTTCTCTGGTACCTTGATTGCTTGAATTCACTAAAGAATTCCTGCAAGCAGGTTGTACATGTCCAGAAAAGAAAAAGAATCCATAGACAAATCCAGGATTACATTATCACCATGATCATTATCAATTGATTCTGGTAAACACACTTCCCGCTCTTCCACATTTAATTTCTCACTGAGCATTTCATCATGTTTTTTGCCACACCGAGATTCTACTTTAATTCCAAATTTTCCTACCCTCAACACGCACAGCCTCACCAAACACTTCTGTAACTATAACGGGATCAGACCATTTAGGTAACTCTTTTCCAGAGGCAGAAGGCAGTTTGACACAGACCAAGCAGAAAAGCACTCATGGGTTCGCAGCCTATCCTCATCATCAGTGAAAGAAAGATGTGGACATGGAATAATTTAAGGTAAGTATAATGGTACAACACAGGAGCAGAAACATGACCACATCATTATAAATCCGCTTGTCTCCAACTACCATTCGTGAAATTCTAGAATAATGCCCAGCATTCTACCACTAGTATAGTAATTAAGATACGCAATACGTTCTATCCACAAATCCCTCAAATCCACCTGTGCCGTATCACAGTGAACGCACTGTTCAAAGTGCAGTTGCAAAACTCATGGCTACACTGTGAATTGGATCAGTGACAGAATATCGGAAACACTAATATCGTGTGGACAGAATATTGTGTCTAAAATATCGAGGACAAGAATATTGAGCAGGTAAGTGCAAATAGGTAAGCATAAATTTGCTAGTCTCAACTCCAGATCTACGTACTTTGAAGATATATATATATGGTCGATGGTACATACATGGGGAGTTATATACAGTAAAACTTGACTTGCCCATAGAAAATGACCTACATGATATTCTTGTCCTCAATATTTTTGACACGATATTCTGTCCCATGGTATTTGTGTTTCCAATATTTTGTGCAAATACCCAGTGAACTGCCACGGCCAGACTGGGAATCAAAACTAGTCCCGGAAGAATGTTCGAACCAGCCCTGCTTGCTTTCTGCCATCTCTCTTTCTATCCATCCTTTCTCGGCCTCTCTCTTCTAGCTCTCTCTCATTTGTCTCCATCCTCTCGGCCTAACGGCTAGGGCGGTCGACTTCGAATCTGGGGAAACGGGTTCGAGTCTCGGCAATGACGCTGAACATCCTGTGATTCTGGGCAAATCACTTAATCTCCCCATGCCTAACAAAAATGAAAGTGTCCTCATGTAACGCAACTGGTGCTATGTAAAGCGCTCTGATACCCGATTCGGGTCAAGTTCGCGCTATATAAAACTCTGTGAAAAAAAAAAAACCTCGTTCTCTCCTTCCCTCCTCTTTCTCTGTCCTTGTTCCCTAACACTGCCTTCTGCTATAAACCCAGAGGAACTGGAGAGTGCGATAGAGGCTGTCTTGTCATTGTGTCTCAAGCCCCCCTGGGGAAATGCCCGATGTGATAAACGGCCACTCCCGCCATGTGACTAGCATGTAATGAAAGACAGGCCGGCTGTGTGAAGCTGCCGGTCTGCATTTCACTGCAGGTGGTGACCTGGCATCACTTTGAAGGAGGAGCTGGGATTCCCGCACGGGCAGGTGCCTAGGGTTACAGCACCCACCAGCTGTATGACTGAAGGGTCCCTCGGACTCCATAACCCTACTCTGAAGGGGTACTCTGACGGGGCACACTAACTATGTGCCACCTCCTATATGGGGCACAATCATTATGCCTCCTGATGGGTTTGCCGCCCCAGTGCTTGAATTGCGAATATGCACAGGCTTAAAGGCTAAGTGTTCCCCCGTGAAATTGAGGGAATGGCTCCTTGTGGTCCTTGCACCACAATTGTGCTTTGCACGATCCATATTACAGCAGGTGCTGTGCAAGTGTCTGCGACTGCTTCTGTAATACCATAGTGTCCAAGGGGAGCAGTGCACCACCTTGGGGCACTATGTGCAGTGCAGCGTCTGGTGTCTTGTCTTTTTTTGCACTTTCCAGCTGCAAACAGGAGGCATAATATTTTGCCCCCACTCCTCACATACTCTTGAATTACTGCTGCTGGGTGTAACACGGTGTAGTGAAGAACTCTCCTCAATAACTCCAAACACTCATAGTTTAACGCAGGAGATGTCTTTATTTGTCACAGTCTTCTCCAGCTTCTCCCAGCAACTGCCCAACATAGACCACAATCCATAATAATAATCCTTCACTCTACATTCCACACACCAAGGTTGCAGAGCTTGGAATGTGGAATACAGAGAGAAGCCAACATCACCACAACATTTCCTCCCTTTCACATTACAAACTATAAATAATGATGAAGAAAATAATCACCGAACAATAATAACTAATAATAAAAAGAACTCCCTAAAATGGAACAAAATAGAAACAATATAGCAATGTTGATATTTATTCATCACGATATCTAGATGGTTTAACCACCACTCTTTTGCTTCTCCGATTCTCCAGGGTAATCAACCTTCAGGTCTGGATTGCCTAGTCGAAGTAAACCTGACTGAGAACAAGGATGCACACAAGTGTTTTCATCATGAAACCTCTCATCAGAGGAAAATAGTTTCTCTCCCGGAGGTATCACCCCCACACCTTCATGACTGTCAAAACCCTGTTTCACCCTAACCACCCTGCTTTTATTCCACCATTCATGCTCTTTGATACATACAGCATTCTTAGACCCAGCATCCACTCTTTCAGGTAAACTGAACTTGGATTTGCCTTTAATGACATGAGTGGGATCCTTTACACGAACCCATTCACCAACATTGATCGTACATTTTTCCCTATGACCCTGTGCCTGGTATCACAATTTTCCTTCATCTTGGTTTGATATGTTTCAACTTTAGGATGCATAATTTTGTCTAATTCCCGCCCTTGTTCAGATTTTAGTTGATACTCTCTCAACCATGCAGGACACAGTGATCCAGCGGTAATTTCACGGTAATTTCTCAATGCAAAACATAATTTACCTCTAGTTTACCGCTTTAAAGGTGATGGACCTTTGCCACTGTGTATCACCTTCAGGAGACTTTACATAAACATGAAAAATCAAAAATACAATTAATATTTAAGCCAATAAAGAGAGTTGTGAATATTCTAAAAGATTTTATTTTCTAGTCAAAAGTTAAGTTTCTCTGACCCTTTATTCATTAGTCAAATATCAATCAGGTTACAGAATTGAAAAACAGGAAAAATAGAATTAATACAAAACATATTATAGGTTGCATACAAAGCACTCCATAAAGGAGGAAAAAACCCTAATTCTATGTCAGTCAGAACTCTTTAAAGAGTTTCAGAAAAAATATAATTCAAGAGTGAGTTTTGCAAGGCTAATCAATAATTAATAATTGGCAAAAATCTCCCATAAAGAGAAATAAATGCATAAGACAAATAAATCTTCTCAGAACTAGTTAGTTAGTCAAAGCATAAACTTAGAGTTTTCAGCATCTAAATCTAAACCTGTTCCATCAGCTGCTTTGTCTGCCCTGGTCTGTTCAATCTGTCTCTCTGTGTCTCACACAGAGAGGCTGCCCTCCCTTCACAAGACCACAGAGGAATGTGATCTGCCTTGCCAAAAATATGACATGCAAGGACTCTCTGAAAAAAATATGAGCAAGAACCCCTCCTCCCTCTGTCTCTCCTCGGACGCAATCTCCTCCCAGGCTGCACCCACGACGTTCACGTACCTAACCCATATGATGTCTGTGTCAGATCTGCTTCTTCTCCTCTCCTCCCTCTAAGACTTCTAAGGCGTCTAAGGCTGACACGCCCCCTAAGGGGTCATTATTTATACTCTAATTCTTGGCTGACTATACAAATAATGTTGCAGTTTCAGTAGAAACTCGCACTGTGATTGGTTAGCACAGGTGACATAGGGGTCTCATCATCCTGTCCTCATTGCAAATCCAACCCATACCGGTTCTGACAATGGAAGCGTTAAGGCTTAATACAGTCATATGTATCACCATCAATAATTATACAATATTGCAACATTTATGCGGAAAAGTGTATCAGTCCATTTCCGTCTCGCTTTCACATTGCACGCAGGGATGACGCTCTCCCACAAACACTGTTACATTGACACGGTGACAAGAGTGTACAGTTCATTGTGGCCTTGACCCATGTGTCTTCACTTGAGGCACTTGGCAGTTCATGCAGCTGGCTCTGCGCATGAGTCTCTCATTCAGCACACTGCTAACAATTCTCAGCCATGCTGGATTCCTAGGCAGCCATTTTATAGTGGGCCCAAAACAAAAACAAACACAAAAGAATATTAATTTATTAAATAAAACCCATTATGTTTACCTCCCCCATACTAGTACCCTGTATTAGTTATTACCTAGCAAAAGCTATTAGTTTAAAGCAGCTTTTCTATCATTTGTGCACAACATGCAAAAATGTGCAATGTACAACATAGCATAAAGATGCACCAGTGCAAATTTTCAAAGCGCAAACAGTTAATACATACTCATAGCAACATGCTCTAATGTTTTAGATAGCTTTTCATGCAAAATACGTTTGCCCCACATGTAGTGTTGGTGCATGGTGGATTAATTAATACACATTATAAGAAGATGTGTTATGATCTGAATATGCATTGTCTAAATATGCAACAATGCCAAAGTCTCTTGAGATGAAGGTAAACATTCCCTCATGATTTCGAAAGAACACACACCAGTGACAGCATTGGAACTAAATCGGTGAGACCATAACATACTCTCCACTGCTTTAGGCAACCCAATCTCGTTTTGCACAGCCCACTGGATACACTCCACTAATGTGCAGTTCATCTTCTCGACCAGGCCATTGGCCTGGGGATGGTACAGGGCTATACATTTGTGTTCAATTACATTTTTTTTTTTTTAAATCCCTCATCTCTTTAGAAACAAACTGCACTGACAATTTCTTTAGGACAACCTTTCCTCAAAAACCATTTTTGCACAAACTTTACAACTACCACTGTGTTGGGCTCTTCCAAAAATTCGACCTCCCACCACTTACTGTAGTAGTCAACTATAACTATTGCAAACCTAGATTTTAGTGGTAAAATGTTGGATGGTCCTATAAAATCTATCGCCAGTTTTACCCATGGCCCCTCAGGTAACACACACAGCTGAAGGGGCAATGCTTGAGTTTTCATGGCTTTATCGCTGTTGGCACATATCACGCATGCTTCAACTTTTGCAACAATTTGTGTCCATACCTGGCCACCAATAGTTTTCTCCGATCCTCCTCTTGGTAATGGTTTGTCCCAGATGCCCTTCATGTCTGTTAACAATTATCTTTTCTCTCAACTTATTGGGGGGAACAAACTTCTCACCTCTCATCAACATCCCATTCCTTTCAACCGACAACTCTTCAGCCACTTTAGCATAAGCCTGCATCCTCACAGGCAGCACTTTCTCCCTGGGCCATCCCTCTTTCACATATTTCTTCACTTTCTCCAAATCTTCGTCTTCCAACATTCTGGCACTCCACTCATCCTCTGTAAAAGCACTCCATTGACAGACGGCGGCTATCAAACACTCCTCATCATCCTCTCCACAGGCCATAGTACTTTCTTCCAGATAATAGGAGAGACAAGTAGTCCGCTCAAATATTTTTACCCCCGGGGTTGTATTCTATCTTGAAATCTTACTGCAAAGGTTTAGAGCTCAATCTGGCCAACCTGGGGGGGTGATCCCTGATGACAGTTTACCCTAGGATGTTCAGCAAAGGTTTATGATCTGTTTTGAGAATTAATCTCCTTCCCCAAATAAAACATTTGAATCGCTCAACAGGCTAGCAATTCTTTCTCTATTACAGAGAATACCTTTTCATTTTCCTTCAGTGACCTGGAAGCGAATCCCACCCTTACCTCACCTCCCGCAGTGCACTTTTGTGCTAAAGTGGCTCCAAGCCCATCATTACTTGCATCTACATATAATAAACTCCCTCATGGGATTGAAAGGTGCTAGCACCCCAGCAGAGATGATATCTTTTCTGAGGGCATCAAATTCATCCTGACAAGCGACACTCCATTAAAAAATCTTTTTCTTTTTAAGTAACTCCCTTAAATTCACAGTTTTTGCTGAGATGTTCTTTACAAACTTAGCGTAGGACTCGTAAACTCCAAGAAACTATGCCACATGTTCTTTGCTTTTGGGAACGTGAGCCTTTGTAATAGCTTCTACCAAACCAGGTCTCGTCGCCAATATTGTAGTGAAGAACTCTCCTCAATAACTCCAAGACACGTAGTTTAACTCAGGAGATGTCTTTACTGGCCACAGTCTTCTCCAGCTTCTCCCAGCAACTGCCCAACATAGAACACAATCCATAATCCTTCACTCTACATTTCACACTCCAAGGTTACAGAACTTGGAATGTGGAATACAGAGAGAAGGCAACATCACCACACACGTGTCGTACCAGTGCCATTAGCTGGGCTCTTTTATCTCCTCATGGACTGGGTCGCACAGGATGTGGTGCAGAGAGCACTTTTTAGGTCTCACCTGAAACATCGCATGCATCGTTGCTCGCAAATTCCTTTGTCCCTCAAATAAAAATCTAAAAAGGGTTTAGAGCCTACCTATTACTTACCATTGGTTGGCTTCCACATCACTCTCATTTCTTTGCCTCTCATTGGTCAGTGTCTTCAGGTTTCACTATCTCTTGTCGTATCAATGAAGCATGAACCAAGTACTACCTCCTTTCAAATCTCAGTGTCCTTCTACTGTGTGCGTGCTTCTGGAGGTACTTTTTATTATTTTACTTGTAGCACTCCATAAGAGTGCATGTCTTTGCAGGCCGTCTCCCACCTTCCCCGTGTCATTGCTTGCACTTTGTCCTCCCACCCTACTCCTGCTGCCCGTCATTGTGCTACCCCTTCAAACCCACCTCCCACTCTCCGTCGTCTTGTGTGCCCACTCTTACTCTCCTCTTGCTGTCCCTCATGTTGCTTGCCCCCACCCACCATCCAGGTTGTTCCCGCCACACGCATCATAACTAAAAAGGGCTATGATGCGACGAATGTTGGCTGTGTCAGAGGACTTTAACCCCCCCTCCCTGTCCCTCGCCGCTCTGTTCGCCACAAAAAACAACCTGAAAAAGGCAAATAGCCATTGCACATGCGTGAGCTATTTGGCTTTGTAAATGCTTATATCCAAATGTGGCGAAGAAAAATGCATATTGATCCCAGCGAGTGCTCTTTCATGGTCCAATTCTTCTGATGGAGGACGGCAGCAAGTTCCCGATTATTGGTGCGGCAGATAAAGCTCGATTGTCGTTTTTTTCCTTTCGGAAGCGGGGTGGCTGGAGCACAAAGTCTCTGGCGGACCGGAAGTTTATGGCTCCACCAGAAACCATGATTTTCACTGGGTGACATATGCAGGGGATTTCACGTGTAGGGCTTTGTGCGTGATACATGCCAGTTTGAGTTGGATTCTGGCTTCAAGAGGAGGCCAGTTCAGGGCCTTCAGGTGCGGTGAGATGTGGTCCACTTTTTTGGAGCCTGTTAAGTGTCTGGCGGCGGCGTTGAGGCAAGCTTTTAGGGGGGGGGCGTGGAGATCTTGGGTAGGTCAGATAGGGTTGAGCATCCATATTCGATTCTGGATATAATTAATGCCTGAACTGCCATTTTTAGGTCCGACTATTAAATATAATGGGGTTACCCTGTGTCCCTCAGAACCTGGGTATGCAGTTATGAGCTACAAACAGTTCTGTCAGGTGACCTAATTCTCCTCAAGGGGAATTGTAAAATAGTGTTTTTCATTAAACAAATACTAAAAGGGCCTATAAATGAACCCTCAAGCATGTGTGAAACTTCTCCTACTCAAAAAACACAAATCTTTAAAGAAAAATGATTCACAAAAACCACTGACACAACAAAGCCATTAACTTGTTTTAAATATATTATTTTTCATATATGAAAACATGTATATCTAACTCTTTTCATATTTCTCTTTTCAACGGCTGTCCAGAGAACATAAAGAACAATACATCACATTCACATATACATAGTGAAAATCACAAATCTCCCGGTGATCACATACACAAACATGAGACCTTGGAACCACAAATAATCAAAATGTCCCAAAAATGTTTTGCTCAGTGTATCCTTATATCTTCTTTACATATTCCAAGGATAGCTGATATATGACATAACGTAATGTTGTCGACGTTTCGACCCTGTGATCAAGTGTTATTCGCTATACATCATGGCCGGTCTTCCTCAGGACTAAAACAGCCCAAAGGGCAGCCTTAAATGTATTCAAAGAAAGACACATATGGTGTGTCCAAAACATGACATCCCAGACCCCATCCGGGGTTCACTCGATGTGGGGATGGGGTTATTATTACCCTCCTTCAATTGTAGTCCTCTTGGCCCAATCGTGGCTTCATTTAAAATAAACAGCCGCAGCTCCTGTCTTGTCTGCTGTCTTCCTGCGTGTGCATCCGAAGCATCAAGGAAAGGTTTTAGTTTCCTCAAGTAGCTCAGGTGAAACCTGGCAGTTTTGGCAATCGAGTTGATGTGGTCTTGCATATTCAGGTTACTGTCCAGGGTTATTCCGAGAGGTTTGGCAGATTCCACTATGGTCGGTGTGCAGTTTAGTACTGTGATTGACTTGGTCCATTTCAGAATGTCAGTGGTACTTTTAGGGGGTTTAGATTTGAAGGGACTCCGTTTTTTGTGCATTTAGTTTGAACTGGTTGCTGGCGAGCCATTGAACAGTCAGCTTTAGAGCCTCATTCAAAGAGTTGATCTCCTCTTGTGATGAGATTTTGATGTAGATCTGAGTATCATCGGCATACATGTGGAAGGAGATGTTGGCGATACGTATTATTTCAGCTAACGGTTCAAGGTAGAGATTGAAGTGAGTTGGGGAAAGAGTTGAGCCTTAGGGGACTCCGATCGTTATCGGGGAAGGAGCAGATAGATTACTGTTGACTAAGAATCTCTGGGAACGGTTCTGGAGGAAGGATCTAAACCATTCAAGAACGGTTCCCCCTACTCCCATCCTGTGTGGAGCCATTCAAGTAATTTCTTGTGGTTGACTGTGTCAAATGCCGAGGATAAATCCAATTTAATTAAGAGACATGTTTTGCCTTGGTCAAGGGCTTAAAGAGCGTCATCTACAATATGGAGAATAGTAGTTTCCGTGCTGTGCCCAGGCCTAAACCCAGATTGGAATTCGCTAGCAGGTTGAAATTGGTGATGTGTTGGCTCAGTTGAAGTTACACACATTTCTTCAGAACCTTCGCTAGAAGTGGAATATTGGATATTGGTCTGAAACTGTCTGGAATAGCAGGATTCAAAGTGGTTTTTTTAAAGATGGGGATGACTTGACCAGTTTTTAGAGAGTCAGGTATGGACCCTTGTAGTAGGGAAGAGTTGATTATCGTAGTCCAAATGGGATGATGAATTGGGAGGTCACGGCCAAGCAGTTGGAGGGGAGTGGGTCATTAAAGTGGTTATTTGGTTTTACGGAGGAAAGAATTTTCGAGATTGAATGGTCGTCATGTAACTTGAAGTTGGACCAGTGCAATTGGTTTTTGGGAGTAGCCTGGAGGGGTGAGAAGAGAGAGGGGTTCCGGCAGGAGGAGGTCGGATGTTGGTGGCGGAATTAAGTTTGTTTCCTAGGAAGTTAATTTTGGCTGTAAAGAAGGAGAACTCCTCACAGGTTATTAGGGATTTTGTAGTTTCTTTGGAGGTTTTAGTCAGTTTGTTTGATTGGTGTTTGACCATTTGAAAGAGCTTACGAGGTCTGTTCTTAGAGTTTTCCAGTTCCGATCTAAAGAACTCTTTTTTAGATTTGAGGATGTTCCTGTTGTATGCATTTCTGGTCTGTCTGATAAGTTTTAGTTGGGAGGCTGAGGGGTGCTGTCTCCAGGTTCTTTCTGTTAGCCGGAGAGTTCTCCTTTCATTGTTGAGGGATCTGTTGAACCAGGGATTTTTGTCTTTGATTTGGGATCTTTTTAGATTTAGCGGGGCAAGATCATCCATTATGTCAGACATAGTTGAGTTGTAGTGCTTTCATTGTCAAGGGATCTGTTGAACCAGGGGTTTTTGTCTTTGATTTGGGATCTTTTTAGCTTTAGCGGGGCAAGATCATCAATTATGTCAGACATAGTCGAGTTGTAGTGCTTTGTAAGGTCGTTGACCTTTGATAGATTTAGGGGAGATGGAGGTCATTCTCGCAACGTGCAGCCAACTTCTCGAGGTCTAAGCTCTTTGTGTCTCTGAGCCAGAGTTTCGGTTTCACAGGTTGCGCTGGCCTTTTCTTGTGGATGCCAGGCATTAGGAAGGTAATAGCATGGCGGTCTGACCAGTCGCATGGGTCTATTGAGTTAAGCCTGACCGCCGTTGCCTTAGCAATGATCCAATCCAGCGTGGAGTGTTTCGTGTGAGTTGGTAATGTGCAGGCTTTAGTAAGTGATTGGTCAACAAGGAAGTCTTTGAGGGCGTTGACCTGAGGATCATTGAGGTAATTCCAGTGCAGATTAAAGTCACAGAGGAAAATGTCATTAGAGTGGGGGGAAACCTTAGCTGTAATGATTTCCATTAGGTGTCGTTCTTACCTGGGGGGTGGTAGAAGATGTGCAGTTTCCACAGCAGGAATCGGTGGGGTCGGCGTGAAGTTCTGTAATGAGGAGGTCTGAGCGGTAGATGCAAGCAATGCCTCCCCCTTTTTTTAATTGCCTGTCAAGCCTTACAATGTTATAATTTGGAGGGACCAATAAATCTAGGTAAGGTGACGATGATTCGTTGAGCCATGATTCGGTTAGGATTGCTACATCAGTTTTTTGGCTCAGGATGAGTGCGGCAATGTCGGACGCATGCTTCACTGCTGATCAGCAGTTAAGTAGGAGGCCAGAGAGTGGAGGGTCAGGGCATGTGTTGTGAGTTAGGGAGGATAAGGGTACTTGCGCTAAGTTGTTGCTGTTTACTCCTCTGTTACGGAGAGTTGATGATCTATTAGAGTTGATTGAGACTGTATGAATTAAGTATTCATCTTTTTTGTCTGGAGGACTGGGGGTGTCAGGAGAGGTCTTATAGGATAAGAGGAGGGCTAGAGTTTTGGCCTCTGAGAGGTAGTTGGTATGCTTGCGAGGGCGAAGGTGTCGATTGGCCAGCGGCATGTGTTGAAGGAAGGGCTTGGTGAGTAGGGGAAGAACTGAGTTATGGGAGAGCTTGATATTCGAGATAGAGTGTTCAGTGAGGTGAAGGATGCTCTTCAATTCGAGAATGGATTTATGGATGCTCTGAGCAATGTTGGCTGCTCTGAGATTCAGAGTTTCAAGGTGCATTAGTGAAGGTTGTACTTGCGGAAAGAGTACCTGTGAGCCAGGACTTGTTCTGCTGGCATGATCGGGTAGCCTGGTAGAGGAGCATGACCACCCTGAGGTTAGGTTTCTGAAAGGAGGGGTGTGGCAAGGGCTAGGCGTGCTCTGCAGGGTGGTCACAGGGCTATTGGGGCCGGTGTCCGTTGGGCTGTGAGTGACTAGTGCGTTAGTCACTATGAGTGTAGGAGAGGGGTGAGGATTGGAAGAGGGGGGCGGCGGCGTTGCCTTATTGTGAGATGATGGAGGTTGGGGGGGAGTGGAGGGAAGTTCTTTAACAGATCTAGGGGAGAGGCTGCCCAGGGTGTCGTTTTGAGTGGGGAACACATAGGGGAGAGCCGTGCCAAACAGACCTTTAGGAGAGAGTGAAGGGGTGCATGGGGGAGTAGCTGCAGCTTTGGTAGACATAAACAGGAAGCCCATACCCTTGGCCTTTGAGCTGTATTGACCGGAGCTACGAGAAGAGTCAGATGGGGACAGCGGGCACTGGGGTGCACAGAGGAATAGGAGTCTTGTACTTGCTTTTTAAGAATGGTGAAGAAGTCAGCGAATTTATTGAGATCTTTGTCTGGCGCTTGGATAAGAACGGTGCCGTTTTTATTTAAGGTAATGGCAAGGTTAGCTCTTAGATTTTGGGAGGGCACAATCGTGAGTTTGGCACCATACGGATGTTTCTGGATTCATGTACGCTAAGTAGGTTTGATATGGCTGCACGCCATAGTGCTGTTTTTTTAGTAGAAAATAAGGTAATTGATAATTATGCCTTTGTCGGCGTTGAAGTACAGGTCGGAGATCAGAGTCTCAGGGTGTCTTCTCAGGAGGGTATGTTTGAACGTTTTAGCAGCGGTCCTGGAGAGGTTAGGAGAGTATACAATGGTGTAAGAGTTGCCCCCTGTTGCATTCAGGCAAGAGCCTGCCATACTGGAGAGAGAAGGGGATCTAGGTAAAGCCAGGAGGATGAACTTTGGTAGGCTGCAGAGAGATTGCTGATCCAGAGCACAATTAGAAAAGGCTGCTGAGTTGCAGGACGTCAGGAAGTGGAGGCACCTACGTTAGATTCTGAGCCCAGGCAGCATGGGCAATACCCGTTCAAGGAGCTGGCAGAGCATGAGGAGGGGCAGGGGGTCAGTCAGTGACAGCCATTTTATTATCCAGTCGGTGAACAATAGAGATGGTGACAATGAGGAGTCGTTTTGGTAGGGAGATAGAAGTAGTAGAGAGACAAATTCAGAACACAGGCAAGGCAAAAAGGCGGCTCCCCAGGAGGGGGTCTGCGCGCTGAGGCTCACCGGGGAGGAAGACAAGCAGCAGCTCCTAGGACGGTGCAGGCAAGCAAGATTTGTGGAGAATATGAAGCAAAAGGGCCGTGAGGCATGCAGAGCGGGCGGCGGCCTCTGATTGAAGAACACAGGGGGGCCCCCGACCGACTCAGGCAGGGGGAAGGCAGGCACTTGCCGTCACAGCCAGGGGCGCAGTAGCAGGCGGTGGGGAGCAGGTCTCGCTTCAAGGATGCAGGAGGAAGGGAGCCGTCCTCACTCCATGGCTGAAGGTGGGGGCTGAGGTCCGCTCCTGGGGCAGCGGATGGCAGGCAAAGACGATTGATATTATTAGGTAAAACAATATGGGAGGAGGCGCATCAGCCAGCGGTGGGCAGCAGGTAGCGGGGGAAGAGGCCTCGCTCCGGCCTCTTTCCGGGGCAGCAGTAATCAAGGCCGCACTCAAGGCAGGCGACCAGGAAGGGCGCAGGTCAAGGCTTCACTGAGGCGGCGAGCCCAGAAGGTGGATCACCGCTGCAGCCGGCGTGGGGCAGCAGGAGACGGGGAGAGACAACCTCGCTGCAGCCTCGCTCCGGGGCTGAAGGGATCTGGGCCACCCCCTAGGCAGGCGACCAGGCTGGGCGAAAGATGGCCTCACTCCGGCTGTAGATGATCAGGCTGGGCCTTGGTCCGGGGACGCAGGACTCACCGCAGCAGCCGGCAACTGGGATGGATGGCCTCGCACCGGGCCGCAGGAGTCGGGGCCACCCTCACTGCAGGCGACAGGCTGGTGCGAAAGGTGCCCTCACTCCAGCTGCGGGAATGAGGCCGCCCCCAATGAAGTTGAACAGGCCGGGGTGAAGACGGCCTCGTTCCGGGGCCGCAGGACACAATGGAGTCGAGGGTGAAGAAGGCCTCGTTCCGGGGCCGCGGGACACACCTCAGCAGCTGGCGGCGGGCAGCAGGAGACAGAGTGGTACAGCCTCGCTCCAGGCCACAGGAATCAGGGCCGCCCTCTAGGCAGGAACTCACCGTGGCATGTCTTCACTGCAGACCAGGCATCAGGGCTCCCATGCCGCAGGTCCGATCACAACAGAGGAGACCCGACTGGTCTCACCCGCGGGTCCTATGATCACCACCCTCCACGCAGCCGGCACCGGAGCAGAGGGCCCAGAAGTCAGAACCGGATCAGAGAAGCGCAGGCCAAATCCAGGGGAATTGCATCAGCCGAGCCAGTGGGTAAGTAGAGGCTTAAAATATGAAAATTCCAGTGAAGGTGATCTGTAGAGAGCCAGGGCAGGAGGGTGGAGGGCGGATGGCTGGGTTTAAGCGGGGGGAACTACCGATGTGGTAATCCCCAAACCGGGAGCTCTCTGGATGGCTCCTACTCGGCGGCCATCTTGCGAGTACAATCATGATGTTTAGACATATCCACTGAACTGAGAGCTGAGGGCACAGAGCCACAGACACAAGCTGGTCGGTACAATGTATAATCTTTGGCATGTAGTAATGCTGAAAACGCACCCTTGTTCTCTCTCGTGCACTGCAACAAGCAGCCCATCCAATGATGTCACATCCTAGTTAACTTCTGTTTACTGAATATCCTGTTCAGAGCACTGCGGTTCATTTAGGATAACAGACATTTTATAATCTGGCTTGACAGTGCAGCTGTCATCAGACAATTATGTGAGCATCACTACAGAGGGGCTTTTGCTGCACCCACATATTGAGAGCCAGGAGTACATGTTTTGACCAGGCAAAAATTGTGTGCTTTCACAAAAAAGTGCTTGCCCTTCACGCAGCTGTGATCATTTTGTGTTTTTTAACTAGCTACCTGAGCTTGAATATTCAGGGGCACACACATGACATTGTAATGCTATTAAAGTGTCTTAGATGACTAAATAATTTATAATGTTTTTCTCTGGCAGCAACACAGCTGGGAGGAGGGAAGTCATTAACCTACATGGATGTTTAGGTCTGGCTTGACAGTGCAACTGTCTCCTGACCTTTTAACTTACACCAGTATTATTCTACAGTTCTTTGCCGCCATACAAATACTTATCCATTTCGATGCTATGTATGTGTAATGCTTCACATTACCATGCAATATTCCTATGAAGCCAGACCTATTGGCATTGCAAATGCTTGTTTTTTTTGCAATCCTTGTAAAAAATAAAAAGACTGTTCTTTGTTCCTGGAGCTAACCCCTCCCCTCCACCGCCGCAAGGGCAGATTAGATCTCATTCTCACCCTTGAGGAGAGCAAATCATAAAGATGGGCCAGTGAGCTCTCCTGATTTCATCACCAGGCTCCTAATTGTTGCCGGTTGCTGCACAACAAGTCCTTAAAGTTACACGTCTCCCTACCGGTCTGCCGTTTTTCCTTTTCTCACTAACAATCACACCCTAATAAAACTGCCTCCCCTTTGTACTGCTGCTGATCTGACTACAGTCATTCTGCAGCATGTGGGCTGGTGATTCACAGCAGGGTCTAGTGGCCAAGTCATTGGAGGGACGGGGATGGAGGAGGGGGCGGACATTCTCTACAGAGGAGATAACATTAATGAAAGAGGCAGCTGGGTTTTCAAGAGGATTGCACTGCCCAGACTAGTCACTACCCTTCTGGAATATTGCCCACCTCAAATGGCCAGCTGCCACATGACCAAAAAGTTAAACGTTCATGCAAGGGGTATGAGAGGCAACATGTAAATACAATCAATTACAGAGTCTGGGTTTCGAAAAAATAAATCCACGTTGTTGTTTGCAGCCTTGATGTGTCTTTATTAAGCAAGTACTGGATTTTCATAAGTGCACAGCCAACGCGTTTCGCCCAAACATGGGCTTCTTCAGGGCGATTGATGGGTGCTGTACTCTCGCCAAGGTCATAAAATGAGATCCGCAAATCTTTCAGGTCCGTGTCAGGACATAAAGGTTAAAAGAAGACGTTCCCTTGAGTTAAGGGTAACCAATGGTCCGAAGAGAGTCAACGACCAAGGTGCTCTGTCTCTGCCGTGATTAGTCCATGTCAGAGGCAAGGGGTAATTGTTAGAAACGATAAGTCCGCGATCCGTATTCCGGGCTGGATACCGATGCCACCGAATACGGATTCAGCCTGACTTCGGGGGGTAGGGAGTTCCAAATTAATAACTGAGAAGGCTCAATTGTAGGTTTTTCTTTTCTTGAATTTTTGTAGTTTTTCCTTTCTGTGCCCCCCTTGCTGCCCCTGATTGTGCTCGTTTTTCCTTTCTGTGCCCCCTTGCTGCCCCTCATTGTGCTAGTTTTTTCCTTTCTGTGCCCCCTTGCTGCCCCTGATTGTGCTCGTTTTTTTCCCTTTCTGAGCCCCCTTGCTGCCCCTGATTGTGCTCGTTTTTTCCTTCCTGTGCCCCCTTGCTGCCCCTCATTGTGCTAGTTTTTTCCTTTCTGTGCCCCCTTGCTGCCCCTCATTGTGCTCGTTTTTTTCCTTTCTGTGCCCCCTTGATGCCCTGATTGTGCTCGTTTTCCCTTCTGTGCCTGTTTCCCGCCGCTGCGCCCTGCGGCCCCGCCCCTCACTGCCCATTCGCTGCCCCATTCCCTGCTCCTCCCTCCCACCTCCCCATTTATGGCGGCCGCTGCGTGGTGAAGAGAGCGACCCCTGACCTTGACTGGTAGGTCGCTCCCCACCACACAGCTCCGTCTGTGTGCCCTGCTGCTGCCCCTGATTGTGCTCGCTTTTCCTTTCTGTGCCCCCTTGCTGCCCCTGATTGTGCTCGTTTTTTCCTTTCTGTGCCCCCCTTGCTGCCCCTGATTGTGCTCGTTTTTTCCTTTCTGTGCCCCCCTTGCTGCCCCTGATTGTGCTCGTTTTTTCCTTTCTGTGCCCCCCTTGCTGCCCCTGATTGTGCTCGTTTTTTTTCCTTTCTGTGCCCCCTTGCTGCCCCTGATTGTGCTCGTTTTTTCCTTTCTGTGCCCCCTTGCTGCCCCTGATTGTGCTCGTTTTTCCTTTCTGTGCCCCCTTGCTGCCCCTGATTGTGCTCGTTTTTTCCTTTCTGTGCCCCCTTGCTGCCCCTGATTGTGCTCTGTTTTTCCTTTCTGTGCCCCCTTGCTGCCCCTCATTGTGCTAGTTTTTTCCTTTCTGTGCCCCCTTGCTGCCCCTGATTGTGCTCGTTTTTTTTCCCTTTCTGTGCCCCCTTGCTGCCCCTGATTGTGCTCGTTTTTTCCTTTCTGCGCCCCCTTGCTACCCCTCATTGTGCTAGTTTTTTCCTTTCTGTGCCCTCTTGCGTCCCCTCATTGTGCTCGTTTTTTTTTTCCTTTCTGTGCCCCCTTGATGCCCCTCATTGTGCTAGTTTTTTCCTTTCTGTGCCCCCTTGCTGCCCCTCATTGTGCTCGTTTTTTTTCTTCCTTTCTGTGCCCCCTTGATGCCCTGATTGTGCTCGTTTGTTTTCCCTTCTGTGCCTGTTTCCCGCCGCTGCGCCCCTGCGGCCCCGCCCCCTCACTGCCCATTCGCTGCCCCATTCCCTGCTCCTCCCTCCCACCTCCCCATTTATGGCGGGCGCGCAGCGGACGTGCGCAGCGGGCGCGCCGCTGGCGCACCTAAGGCAAGCCCGTCTGCGCCCGTCCGCGCCGTGACCGCGCCCAGCGCCAGACCCCCTGGTCCGGGCATCCCCCGCGCCCGCCACATCAACAGACGCCGATACGACGCCAGCACCCTCCACGCACTCAACCCCGGAAAAGATCACGCCTGCTACCAGGCCACCCCGAAGCGCACCCAAGGGCCCTTCACCTGCCGGAACTGCAGCTTCGCCAGCACCCGCCCCGCCAAACCACCGCCCAGGAAAGAACCCAACTACCTCAGATGCATCCTCCTCAACACCCGCTCCGCCCGCAAACACGCCATCGAACTCTGGGACCTTCTCGACTCAACCTCCCCAGACGTCGCATTCCTGACGGAGACCTGGCTGAATCCCGCTTCAGCCCCCGACATCGCCATTGCCATCCCGGACGGATACAAGATCACCCGCAGGGACCGCACCAACGGAGTCGGAGGAGGCATCGCCATCGTCCACAGGAACACCCTCAGAGTCTCAACCAACACCAACGACACCCTCAGCACCGCCGAACACATGCACTTCCAGATCCACACCGATCCCAACACCACCCTCAGAGGAACCCTCATCTACAGACCCCCGGACCCCGACCACAGTTCAGTGATTCCATCGCTGACTTCGTCAGCACACACGCCATCGCCTCCACGGACTACATCCTCCTCGGGGACCTGAACTTCCACCTCGAGAACAACAAGGACACCAACTCCACCACCCTGATCGACAACCTCGCCACCCTCGGACTCAGACAGCTCGTGACTACACCCACCCACGCCGCTGGCCACACGCTCGACTCCATCTTTTCCGCAAGCCCACACGTCTCCTTCAACCACACCTCCGAACCCCACTGGACTGACCACCACTGCATCCACTTCACCTACAGGAAGCCCACCACGCACCACCGCACCGAACAAATGCCTCGCCGCTGCTGGAGCAGAGTCACGGAAGACCAGCTAACCACAACCCTCGCCCTGAGCCCACCCGCCGAACCCTCCGACCCCGGCACGCCGCCCGCAACCTCAGACAGTGGATCGACGACTGCGCCAACACCCTCGCCCCGCTCAAGAATCCGCCCAACAGCCACACCAGCAAGAAAGCCACCTGGTTCACCGAAGACCTCCAGGCCTCCAAACGAACATGCCGAAAACTGGAGAAGATCTGGCTCCACGAACGGACAGCGGACAGCTACGCCGCCCACAAGAGCGCCACCCGCAGTCACCATCACCTCATCAGATCCGCCAAAAGGGCCTCACTCAAAGACCGCCTAGACAACAACGCACACAACAGCAAAGAGCTCTTCAACATCGTGAAGGAACTCTCCAACCCCAGCTCCAACACCAACGACATCCAGCCGTCGCGAGACCTGTGCGACTCACTGGCCACCTTCTTCCACCGCAAAATCGCCGACATCCACGACAGCTTCAACACCACGACCGCCTCGGCAACCACCGAGACCACTGCCCCCACAACCACCAACCACCTGCTCTCCTGGACCAACATCAACGACGAGGACACCAGCGAGATCATGAACACCATCCACTCCGGTTCACCGCTAGACCCGTGCCCTCACCACATCTTCAACAAAGCCAGTACAGCCATCGCGCCCCATCTCCGGAAAATAATCAACATCTCCTTCAAGACAGCAACCTTCCTGGAAAGCTGGAAGCACGCCGAAATCACCGCCTTACTCAAGAAACCCAAGGCAGACCCCAAGGACCTCAAGAACTTCCGACCCATCTCTCTGCTCCCGTTCCCCGCGAAGGTCACCGAGAAAATCGTCAACAAACAACTGACCCGCTACCTCGAGGAGAACAACATCCTGGACCCTTCCCAGTCCGGCTTCCGCAGCAACCACAGCACCGAAACCGCCCTCATCGCTGCCACCGATGACATCAGGACCCTGCTAGACAACGGAGAAAGAGCAGCCCTCATCCTCCTGGACCTATCAGCCGCCTTCGACACGGTCTGCCACCACACACTACGAACACGCCTTCACGACCCGGGATCCAAGAGAAGGCCCTGGACTGGACCACATCCTTCCTTTCTGGCAGAACACAAAGCGTCCGCCTCGCCCCCTTCCGATCCAAGGCCACCAAGATCATCTGCGGCGTACCCCAAGGCTCCTCCCTCAGCCCAACGCCCACGTCGCCCGACAGCACAACCTCAACATCATCTCCTACGCCGACGACACCCAGCTGATCCTCTCCCTCACCAAAGACCCTCACACCGCCAAAGCCCACCTCCACGAAGGAATGAAGGCCGTCGCCGAATGGATGAGGACCAGCCGCCTGAAGCTGAACTCGGACAAGACGGAGGTCCTCATCCTTGGTTCCAACCCTTCAGCCTGGGACGACTCCTGGTGGCCAACATCACTGGGAACAGCCCCGCCACCCACCGACCACGTACGCAACCTAGGGGTCATCCTCGACCCCACCCTCTCCATGACTAAGCAGGTCAACGCCGTTTCCTCATCCTGCTTCAACATCCTCCGAATGCTCCGCAGGATCTTCAAGTGGATCCCCACCGAAACAAGAAAAACAGTCACCCAGGCCCTCGTCACCAGCAGGCTGGACTACGGAAACGCCCTCTACGCAGGAACGACGGCTAAGCTCCTGAGACGGCTGCAACGCATCCAGAACGCCTCTGCACGTCTTATCCTCGACATCCCCGACGCAGCCACATCACACCCCACCTGAGAGACCTGCACTGGCTCCCTGTCAACAAGAGGATAACCTTCAAGCTCCTCACCCACGCACACAGAGCACTCCACAACTCCGGACCAGCCTACCTCAACAGACGACTCCGCTTCTACACCCCCACCCGCCAGCTCCGCTCGACCAGCCTCGCCCTCGCCACAGTCCCCTGCATCCGGAAAACGACCGCCGGCGGCAGATCCTTCTCCCACCTCGCCACCAAGACCTGGAACACCCTCCCCACCAACCTCCGACAGACCCAAGACCTACTGGCCTTCAGAAGACTCCTCAAGACCTGGCTCTTCGATCAGTAGCAGCACCACCCCCCTCTTCCCCCAGCGCCTTGAGACCCTCGCGGGTATGTAGTGCGCTTTATAAGTGACATGATTGATTGATTGATTGATTGAGCAGTAGAGTGCTGGAGCTTCTGGAGGCTCTCGATCCACCTGAGGGCTCCAGTTTTTGAGCGAGGTACAGCGGGGTATTGAAATGAATGGCTTTGTGTGCCATGCATGCAATTTTTAACTGTATCCGAGCTTCATATGGAAGCCAGTTCAGGGATAGCAGATCTGGAGATATATGGTTGTATCTTTTAGCGCCTGTTAAGAGCCTAGCAGCAGAGTTGAGGGCAGCCCTAAGAGGAGCCGTCTTCGCTCTAGGAAGGCCGCAAAGGGTTGCGCTGCCATAGTCCAGCTTTGAAATCACTAAGAGGAGGGAGAAAAGGTTTAATTTTCCATAAGATGCTGGGTTAGAAGTTCGCTCCTTTGGTGAGGGTACTGATGTGCTTCTGCATGTTCAGACTTTTGTCTAGCATTATTCCCAGAGAGATTGCGGAATCAACAAGGTGCGGCGTACAGTTCAGAGCAGTAAGCTGATTCATCCATTGTTCTATGACCGGAGATTGCTTGTGTGGTGCGATTAGGAGGAATTCCGTTTTGAGAGCATTTAGCTTCAAGTGGTTAAGTGTCAGCCAGCTTTGTGTTTTCAGTAGGACTGAGTTGAGGGACCTGATGTCCTCAGGGGAGGAGATCTTCAGGTATAGTTGGGTATCATCAGCGTACATGTGATAGTGAATGCTGGATGATTTCAGAATTTCTGTCAGAGGCTCCATGAACAGGTTGAAGAGCGTGGGTGAGAGCGCAGAACCCTGTGGAACCCCCAGTGTGACCGGAGAAGGATGAGAAAGGGACTGGTTCACCTTGAAGCTTTGGGGTCTGTTGTGAAGGAATGAGGAGAACCAACTTAGTACAGACCCAGACAACCCCATCCTATGTTCCAGGAAGTCAATTAGGTTATCGTTTTTGACAGTGTCAAATGCTGACGAAAGGTCGAGAAGGATCAATAGGCAAGATTCATTTTGATCCAGCATTGTTAGCGCATCATCTACAATGTGAGTGAGCGCAGATTCTATACTATGACCCGGGCGGAAACCAGATTGAAATTGGTCCAGGAGTTAGAAATGATATATGTGGATACACAGTTGGGCGAGCACACATTTCTCCCGGAGCTTTGCCCATGTAGGGATGTTAGAGATTGGGCAGCAGATGGTTTCTTTAGAATAGGGGTAACTTGCCCCGATTTTAGGCAATCCGGAATAGCACCTTGCCAAAGTGAAGCATTGACGATCTTAGTCCAAAGTGGGAGTAAGAAGGTTCTGATTTCAGAGAAGAGGTTCAATGGCAGGGGTCGTTGTAGTGATTAGAAGGTTTCAGAGTAACCAGCGTTTTGCGTATAGTGCATTCATCTAAGGGTTTGAAAAGGCTCCAGGATGCGTTGTTTTTGGGGGGGCAAGGCTGCGCAGGGACGGTGACATCCAGCCATGGAGGAAGGAGGGTGTTCGGCGGACTGATCGACAGGTGCTGAAGGGCTGAGCGTAGTTCAGCTTCGATCTTAGTAGTCTTATCCATGAAGAAATCAGCAAATTCTTCGCAGTTCGGCTGTGTCCCACGACCCAATGCAGAGAGATTAGGATGACTGTTAGCTTGAGACTTGATGAGTTCGAACAGTTTTTTTTGGACTTTTTTTGCTTGCTCTAGTTGATTTCTGAAGAAGGTGGCTTTCGAGCATCTGATGTGTTTGTTGTAGATGCTTCTTAGGGACCTCAGATGGTAGAGATGTTCAAGGGAGGGATAGGATCTCCACAGTCTTTCCCCAAGTCTTAAATTCCTTCTTTCGGTATTAAGACTATCATTGAACCATGGTTTGGAGACTTTGGAGGACAGTCTTTTTAGCTGTAGCGGCGCCACCGAGTCTAAAACATTTGTTATGGAGCGGTTATAATGGGACGTAAGGTCATGGACATCAGACATGTTCATAGGAGGGGGCAGGATGTTATCGCAGAGAGCCATTAGATCATGCGAGTGGATGTTTCGTAGACATCTTTTCAAGTGTTTGGGGTTCTTAGGCTGGACTCTACTAGCTCTTACCGAATCCAGGATGAGGAAGGTGATGCAATAATAGTCTGTCCAATCACACGGGAGGATCGAGTCTAGAAGGATGGTATTGAGCTTACCAATGTCAAGATCTAAGGTAGCTCCTTCTGTGCTCATTATCTTTAGAATCTGAAATTATACAGGTATACTGGGGACTACTGGACAAAAGATCAGTACCTCTGAAAAGACAGTCAGGCTTGGGCAGAGTAGGTCTGCTACAGGTCAGGATAGAGATGCACTGGCAGAGCAGTGTGAGGTTTTCCAGAACTGTGTAATTTGGGCGAGGGTGGACTCCAGCTTGGAACTTTGGTGCATTATCACAGATGTTTGGGTACCAGTACTAGAATATCAGATCACGGTTGAGATGCACTGGCAGAGAAGTGTGAGGTGTTCCAGAACTGCGTCATTTGGGTGAGGGTGGACTTCAGCTTGGAACTTTGGTGTATTAGCACAGATGTTTGGGTACCAGTGCTAGAATATCAGGTCATGATTGAGATGCACTGGCAGAGCAATATATGTTGTTCCATAGTGTCAGAGTAGTGGACGATGCCGGGTAGGATGGAGATTAACTTGCAGTGCTGTTCCAGTACTGCATGCTTTGGGTGAGGGCCGGGCTGCCTGCAGGTTGTGATTGCAGTGCAGCAGCGCTAGCGTTAGGGCATCAGCACTGGAATAGCGAGGGGCACTGCATGTCATGGTTGAGGTGCACTGGCGGAGCAGTATGCATACCTCTGGCGGTGAGGCAGCTAAGGGATGTGATGTCCTGGCAGAGCTGTTGCTGTGCCACTGTAGTAAAGCAGTAGACGATGAACGGGGTCAGTGGGCGATGCACTGTTAGACCAAAGTGTTGTTTGGGTGGGCTACAGGTATGCATTAGCACAGGTGTATGTACATATGTATATCCATGCTCGGATTACTTCCCAGCAATCTTCATTACTCCGAGTCGTAGTCTTCCTCCTCACCGTCCTTGTATCTCATTATAGACTTCAGTCGGGGGTTACAATTCCTCTGCTATTGGTTCAGGGGTTCTTTCTGCAGTACTGGATTAACTTGCAAACACGTTTAAAGCGTTGGGTGCTGCATACTTTGAGTACTGTTGTTTTTTCTTTAAGGACCTTATAAGGGAGTATAGCTTGGGTACATCCTCATTAGTAAGGACTGCAGCGAGGAAGACAGATGAGGAGTTAAGGGATGAGCTGCACTGATGGGGCTGTTTTTGATTTGTGCTTTGTAGGGGGTGATGTAGGCTAACATTGAGATTCTCTAGCAGAACAGAGTGTATTTTTCCAGAAACTAAATAAAAAAATGAATAATGCGGTCAAAACTTGCTATCTCATAGCCCTTTTATTTTCAATTTCAACCGTGCTGCACAGAATCTGTGCTCGTGCACAACATGGCTCAAAAAATCTTAACAAAGCCAAATAATAGAGCTATTTGGCTTTGTCAATGTTTTTTTAACCATGTTGTACAGCCGCGCAGCTCCTGTGCAGCATGCTTGAAAGTAAATAAAAGCAAAAAGCACTTTGACGCAGTCAACCCTGGCCACATCATAGCACTTTTTGTACTTTCAACCATGCTGCACAGCACCATGCAAAAAAAATTGATGCGAGACCTATTGGCTTTGCCAATGCTTGTTGAAAGCTGACTTCCCAGTGTCATTACCTCATGAAACAAGAAACAAACAACGGCGCAGCTGAGGCTCAGCTTCTGCAGCCACTGCTAGATTCCCTCCGTATAAATGTTCCCTTTCCAGGGGCTGAGACCATTAACATAAATCATGTCGACAGCGGAACTCAGCAGCGACGGTACATTCGCTTAGTAAATTGGGCCCCATGAGCCTCAGCCCAGCCTGGTACCTTCCTCATCTGCGCCAAAGGAAGATAAATTGGGCCGCTTAAAGCAGATTTATGCGGCGATGCTTCCTCTGACACACTTTCTTTCTCCCCCGTCTCTCCTTTCGCAATCGTTCAGTCTCTGCCCTTCCTTCCCTCTATCTTATTCATTCTTTCCTTTTCCCTCAACAGGTTCCTTATCTCTGTCCATCTACTCCTCACTTCTTTGTTTGTTTTTTTTTGGTCCTCATAATACTCAAGACTTGTGCTTACGCATCATTACAGTGAGAGACCATTTCATTAGGCCCTGGATTTATCACCCATCCAAACCTACTCTTACCAGGTATGTACCCCCAAAATATACCCAAGTTTATCTTATGCGTGTAATGATCAGACTACTGAGTACCCTCCTGTTCCCAAAGTTTGACCGGCCTCCGTATCTTAGCTGTCCTAATTGTAGAACAGGTCAGATCCAGGTCTCGAACAAACATGACATACCACCAATCCATGTACGTCGGCGGTGTGCGCATAGTCCAATTTCTCCCTTCTCGCCAGCAGGACCAGAAACCCAATTTCTGTATATCTCCCCTCTCGCCAGCAGGAGCAAAAACCCAATTCTGCATATATCCCTTCTCGCCAGCAGGACCAGAAAGTGGTAAAACCCAATTTCTACATATCTCCCTTCTCGCCAGCAGGACCAGAAACCAAATTTCTGTATATCTCCCTTCTCGCCAGCAGGAGCAAAAACCCAATTTCTACATATCTCCCTTCTTGCCAGCAGAAGCAAAAACCCAATTTCTACATATCTTCCTTCTCGCCGGCAGGACCAGAAACCAAATTTCTACATATCTCCCTTCTCGCCGGCAGGACCAGAAACCCAATTTCTACATATCTCCCTTCTCGCCAGCAGGACCAGAAACCCAATTTCTGCATATCTCCCTTCTCGCCGGCAGGACAAGAAACCCAATTTCTGCATATCTCCCTTCTCGTCAACAGGGCCAGAAAGAATAATAACTTACTATGGCTTACCGATAGAGAGGTATGTATTTCCTCCTCCTCTCGTATACCAAAAATAATCAGAGATCAGCTCACCTCGATTCTTTGTTGCATAATTTCAGATAAAGTCTTACCCACTCCTTGCCAATACTGTCTCAAAGTCGAGCAGTCTATGAACATGTGTAGGTGGTCTGCATTCTCGCTTTCACTCTTAAGACATAGATCATTTTAAAATCCCCCAATCCTTTTCAATTTCTCTTGGGACCAGTGTGCCCTGTGGAGAGTGAACAGGTGATTCTTCCTGAGGGCAGCTGATCTAACTGTAGAATACAAAATGTGCATAGATGCTTGCCGTGGTCCATCTGTGGGAAGCCCTGCCCCCATGTTTCTGCCGCCGGCCTGAAATTGCCATCCACTTCCAACAAGGTTCTCCAGTACCATACTGATACCTCCTTTCTTCTTGGCTCACCATCCTGCAGCTCCTGTTCCAGTCTGCTTGGTCTGTCGATCTCCCAAGCAGTCAGTCTCAATGATTGTCACCGTCTCTTTATCTGATACTACTTATCCTTTGATTCTTCACCCTCTGTCTTTATCTTATTTCTGTGTTTTACTCAATTCTTTACTCCTCCTTGTCTCTTTTCTTCCATCCCTCTGTTCCTACCCCACTTCTTCTTTTCTTCCTTTGTCTTTCTTCTACCTCTGTTTCCCTAATCGAGCTTCCTATTCTTGCTCCTTTTTCACATTTCTTTTCCTTCCTTTCTTCACTATTTTTTTACTTTCTGTCCTCCTTCCTTCATTCCATCTTTAGTTCATGACTTTCATTTTTTTCTAATCCTCCAGACTTCATTTCTTTCTCTATTTCTCTATTTCCATCTTTCTTTCCTTCGATCCTTAGTTTTTCCTTCCAGCCTTGATTCCATTCTTCCTTTCTTTCACTTTTCCTTACTCTCTTTTTCCATCTTGCTATCTTCTCTCACCTTCTGTCCTTTCAAATTTTCGTTCTTTCTGTTTTTTCTTCCCTGATTCTATTTTTTCCCTCTGTACAGCCTTTTTCCTTATCTCCCTCCTTTTCCCGTCTGTTGATCAATTCTCCCTTATTGTTCTTCCTCCTTTCCTTCCTTTATTTGCTCTCTCTTTTTCTTTCCTTCTGAAATTCCTTCAATCCCTCTTTCATTTTTTCCCTTGCTCCTTCCACGTCTCCTGTTTTTCACCCTTCATTCTATTGTCCCTTTCTCTCACTCTCCATCTTTTGCACCCTTTCGTTTTTGCTCCTTCGTGTACACCCTTCCTTCATCCATTGATGGATGATGAACTTTCATAGTGTCAAGGTGTGGATAGTTGCTCCGAATTTCTCGGAGTAAACAAAACGAATGAGCACAAGTTCTCTGAGAGGGTAAGGGGGATTGGACGTGTTTATCACTACGATAACATTATTTTGGAAACAATTATGCAAAATGGTTCCATTTACTGTAACATTTTAAACATGGACGTCATTTAGTGGTCGCCAGGGGTCGCAGCTGCCACCCCTGGCTTTCCCCTGGCTTTCCTCTTGTGACCCCTGGCACTGCCATTGCGACCAATGGACTCAGAGGTGGCAAACTCAGTGCCAGGAACATCAGTCGGGGCTACACTTTCCTTGTTTTTTGTCATTTTTAGGTCGAGCATTCGAGACCTCTTCTATATACTTTAGTATATACTTATATGTGTATGTACTTTGTGGGCTCTGGAAATCAGCCCTAGGACTTGTCTGCTTCCGCTTAGGGACCTTTTTCTGTTCAACTGTCTCTATTTAACTGTCTTGATAGAAAACGACCAGTAGAGGTCAGTAACATACCAGAATTGGTTTCTATTGAGGGACTTTCTTTTTATTTTTCTGGCAACTGCCTCTTTTTAACTTTCTTGATAGAAAACGACCATCAGAGGTCAGTAAAATACCAGAATCACTTTAGTCACGCAGTTTGGTGCTTACTTTCCCTCCATGTTAAAGAACAGTAGATGTTTCAGCACCCAGGCTAATGTGCTGCATAGCTACATACATATAAGGTCCCAAAGGCGAGACCGATTGCATTGCAAATGCTTGTTTTTATTGCACTAATAGTGAATAATATTATATTATTCACTGTTAGTGTAATAAAAAATGGAGTGCAATTGTTTGGAATATGACCCTCCCTGACAGCTAAGGTAAGTAAAAAATTATTTTAGATGTATGTTGTGTGCATGCCTGCAGGTGAGAGTCTGTTTATGTGAGAGTGTGTGTATGTGTAAGCATGTGTGTGAGTTAAAGTAAAAGTCATATGGCGTGCAATGTGACTTCTGCTAACCCGGCCTTTTGGTGAATTGACCTGCATGATTTTAAATAATAATTAGTTACACAGACTTACTTTACAGACATATCTGAAGACGCACTGTTGGGCTGTGTAACATGAAGTGCGCACTAGAGGCAAAGTGTACAAATTTGCTTTGCGGTTGTAAAGTCAAGTCTGAGATTCGCAAAGCACAGGGTTTGCGACAGCAAAACACAACTTTACAAAGCACAACAGTTCTTTTGCGAGTAAGAAATGTCTTCTTTCTAACTCACAAGAGGGCTCTTAATTTGTGATCCTTTCTGAGTTACACATAGGAGGGGGCATGAAAGCGACGTCCCTCTCCTATAAGACACACAAGGATGATTTTCTTTTTTTTTGTTGCAGTTTTATATAGTGCAAACTCAGCCGAAGGGCATTGGGCCGCCTTACGTGAGCACCAGTTACATTAAACAAGGTCAGATGCATTTTTGGTATGGGAGATTAAGTGATTTTGCCCAGGATCACAGGCTGTGGAGCGGAGGCTGGGACATGAACCGTTCCCAGTTCCTTTGTCTGCAGCTCTGGTTGAAACCCTACAGGGTTTCTTAGAGAGGGAAAACAGAAGGATAAACAACCAAAACGTTTGCCTACCACAGTAATCTTTGAAAATCCATGTAATGCAATGACTATGTACGGGCTTTAGACAGTGTTATACCAATCCTCACTTTGAGGCATATTGGTGTTAACATATCATTTTCACAGTGAATAGGTCAGGCCTATAGCATTTGTGTAGAGATGTGGGTTCCGAAGGAAGTAACAGCAAAAGCCAGGTGATCCTGTGAATGTATTTATTCAGGCAGTACAGAGAGCCGTCCCATCAGACCAAAGGGACAGGCAGCAACCGTCACTGTCGACACGCGACAGGCAGAGTGCTCGTGCCAGCAAACTACATTCCAGGTGATATCACATTCAGAAACATTCCACTGGCATCACCACACCTCCCTCCTTTTGACAAAAGTATTTTGGTATACACTTCCCCTTTAAGAGAACAGAACATTTAAAAGTAAACACAGTTTCCCGAAAGTCTGTAATGTAACTCAATCAATAAAGTCAGTAGATCAATTGCATGCATATATAACTTTAAAACTTTAAACACTACCCCTTGTACAGATGTTACTCTTGAAGAACATTAGATGTGACATAATCACAGAACTTGCTGGGTCTGACACGAACTCTTGTGCCTCTCCTGTTTGTTGTCACTATGCCATGCTTATTTGTGGAGGTATAAACTTCCTGACAATCACCCATGGACATGTCTACGCTGTTGGGGTGTGCACAGGGATCTCGTGCTACACAAGAAGTACTCCACCAGTTCCCATTGGACAGCCTGACTGCATTCCTACGTATTTCACAAACCTGTTGAGGCTCCAGAAACTTAGATAGGCCTTTTCTTACCAATATTGAATTTTTAACTCTCACCCAATCCCCGATCTTGAATTTAGGTGCCTCCCTGCAAGTTATAGATTCACAATCCTTTTTATTGACATCACTTGACTTTCTGTATGCTAACTCCCACACTTGCTTCATATTGCACCCTTCATGGAAAGTCTTACCCATCCAAAACGGATACATCTGTGTGGGAGCCTTCCTACCCCTCATGAGCTCAAACGGACTGATGGTTGTAGCAACATGTGGTGTTGTGCGGTATGACTACACCAAATCTTTTATAGCCTGAAGAACACATGCCTTACTCCTGTAGGCTGCTTGCACACACTCCACAACCACGTTGTTGAAACGCTCCACCTTCATGCTTCACCGCTTTGTGGGTGATAGAGAGGAGTTCTGATGTGCTTAATTCCACAAGTACATAAGAATTGATTAATTTCTTCCGAAACAAATTGAACTCCATTGTCTGTCAAAATCTCCTCTGGAAAACCTTCTCTGAGGAATATTTTGTTCAGGCAATTGATCACACTCTTTGTAGTCGGAAAGTTAATAGGCTCCACTTCAACCCACCTAGACATATGATCTACTATAACCAGGAACTATCTCATACTTTGGGGTAGTATGTGGAACGGGCCTAAAAAACCCATTCCTAGTTTCTGCCAGGCCCCTTCAGGCGGAGAAACAGAGGACTCAAAAATCCCCTCCGTGACCAATGTTTTATCACTAGAGTTGCATCTCACACACTCTCGTACAAGCTCAACAACCTGAGTATCCATTCTTGACCACCAAAAATCAGTCCTGATCTTCCTTTTTGTAATGGTAGAACCCAAACGACCCATATGGGCTGCAGAGATTATTTTCTGCCGCAAACATTCAGGTGAAACTAGTTTGTCTCTCCTTACTACCTTACCACCCTCAACCGACAATTCATCAGAAATGTTCCAATGCATTTGTAACTCCGGTGAAAGATTCTTTTCTTTGGGCCAGCCCTTGATAATCAAGGACATGACTTCATTTAGAGTGATATCATCGCCCACAGCAGTTATCCACTTGTCTTCAGCAATAGACAGACTGCTTTGCTTAATGCAGGGCACAAAACACTCTTCAACTTCCATCTCCCAATCTTGTTCCTCCGTATCTACAATTGGCAACCTAGCCAGACATTCCGCTCTACAGTTTTTTCCACCTGGAATATATTCAACTGTGAAAGTATATTCCAGGAGCTTGGCAGACAACCTTTCTAAGCGAGCAGTAGTACGTTTCACCTGTTTACCAGACAGGATGTGGACTAACGGTCGCTGATCCGTCTTCAATACAAAAGATCTGCCCACAGATATTGTTTGAACTTCTCTACACTCCACACACATGTCAAAAGCTCTTTCTCTATGACAGAGTACTTGCGTTCTACAGGACGTAGTGTTCTTGAAGCAAACCCTACTGTGTGTTCTTTCTTACTCTCACATTGTGAGAGTACTGCCCCAAGCCATATTCACATGCATCCACGGTGACAACAGTCTGCTTACCCTCCACAAAGGGTTGCAAAGCTGGGGCTTTCACTATGTGATCTTTTATTTCACACTCCTCAGACCACAAAATTCTGCTCCTTTCTTTAATAATGCCCTGAAGCATTCAGTTGTCTTGGCAAAGTCCTTCATAAATTTGGCATAAAATTCACACATGCCTAGAAATTACATGAGTTGTTCCCTATTATCCGGTGCCGGGGCCTCAGCAATACTTTTGACTAACCCAGGTCTAGGTTTAATGCCATGTTCTGAGATGATGTGTCCTAGATACTCTATTTCTTTTGCTTTGAATGTACAATTATTTTTTTGTAGAGTCACACCTCTTTTCTCCAAGATACTAAAAACCTCATCAAGAGCTTTGTCATGTTCTGCTTCAGTTCTTGAAAAAATGAGTATAGCATCTTGGAAATCCACCACCTGAGAATTATTGTGAAACATTTCAGTCATGAGTCTTTAAAAAACAGCAGCTGCCGAAGCTAATCCAAAAGGTAGTCTGCAAAATTGAAAAACACCATCAGGAGTCTCAAAAGCCGTAAGATGGCGAGATTGAAAATCCAATTCCACCTGATGATATGCAGCTTTGAGATCTAATTTTGTGAACCAACTGGAAGACCCTACTTTGGATATCAAATCCTCAATTCTTGGCAAGTGAAAGTTGTCAACCCAAATGGCATTGTTCAAGCTTCTTAAATCAACACATATTCTCAGATCCCCTGACCTTTTCTTTGCAAGAACAATAGGTGAAAGCCACAAAGTTGTTTCAACTCTTTCAATAACATCTTGGCCACACAAGTCCTTCAAGGGTTTAGACAAATCTGCTCTAATGCTGAGTGGAACATTTCGCAACTTGTGCTTAGCCGGATTAACATTTTCTTTCACCTTAATAGTGTGTTGAAAATCAGTTACCTTGCTTAACTGGTCTTGAAATACTTTCTCAAACATTTGTTCCCACTTGTTCCCTGTATTGGTGCTAATCTATGAGTTAATGTCTCTTTTATCTATGAAAACAGGTTTGTCCAATCCAGGTTTTATGGTTAAACCAAACTCAGCTTGATGTACCAAACCAAAAACATTGATACCTTTCTATGCGACATAGACTTTACCCTTAATAACTTCTCCCAGAACTCCAGTGGTGGCCCAAAAATACCCAAGCAACTCTATTTTGCTGCCCTCAAATGCCGCAGTTAGTACATCCAGTGGCAGTAACTCTTTCTTTTCCCAAAATCTAAAATATTTCTCTTGCGATACAATGGTAATGCGTGCTCCTGTGTCCACCAGAAGTTTAATTTGGACACCTTCAATCATAACATCAACATCTGGATCAACAATTAGTGTTGAGTTTTGTCTCTCACTCTCTTTTACCACAACAACATATTCCTGATTAGTAATGTCTTCATTATCAAAACCATCGGGTTCACTCAACACACATCTGATATTTTTTTCTTCTCGCACCGCTACAACCTCTTGAAAAATGACCCATCTTTCCAAATTGCCCTTATTATTGGTTAATAGCTGGGCAATTCTTAAAGGACGAAACATGTAAAGGTGAGCCACACCTGTAACAATGGATTTTCCTACTAGAAGTGCTATTTTGCACAAGAGTTCTCTCTCCTCTGATCACATTTTGTTTCCTACTATCATCACTTTTGCTTACTGAAGCTTTATTAGTCACGGCCCCTGAGATGGTAGTGTTGGATAAAGCAGCCTCTAATTGTTTCGCATCTTCTAAAGAACTTTTGATACTTTTTGCAATATCTACAGCTTTGTCTAAGGATGGATCTTTACAAGTTAATAACCTTTCTTGTATTCTTTTGCAATGGCATCTGGCTACTAGTTGGTCGGTAAAGTTCTCAAATTCACATTTGGCAGCTAGCACTTTCAACGCAGTAATAAAAGTATCTATACTTTCTGTGGGTTTTTGTACTCTAGTGAAAAAAGTGCACCGGTGTACAACAATATTTTTGTTTTTTGTGAAATACTTGTCTAATTGAGCAGCAGCCATTTCAAATTCATCAGGGTCTTCACCTTCTGCAGGTTCATGCGGTGGTAAATGATCAAAGACATTTTGACCTTCAACCCCTAAATGATAATACATTAAGTTTTTCTTTCTTTCAGGTTTAAACCTCTGGCCGTTGATGGCTCCTAAGTAAGCCTTGAAGGACCTAAACCTCAGTTTCAATTCTAATGGTGGATCCCCTGGTTCTTGTAGAAAAGGTGCAGGGGCTGTTATACTTTGCATGTTGTACTCAATGACATGGTATTTTTAACTAAAATGGTCTGAGTACCTGTAAAGCAAACTTGGTTAGAAGCAAAGACAAGAAAAGAGAGAGAAGAAAGAAGACAGAAAGAAGAAAGAAGAAAAAGAAAAAAATATTCTTTTTCATGTTCTCCCTCCGTTTTAAATGGATTGAACAGAGATTTAATTGAACAACAGCTTAGATACTGTTGTGTAAAGAGTTTTGTCCTATGTTTGTGTCTATTGAGCTCTGAGATCTGATTGGCTATGGGGAGTCAGCTGGTTGAAGCAGGAAAGCCAAATGTACATTTGAAAACAAGAAGCAGGTCTTTTTGAGAAAAACGCTGCGTGACACAGATCAATTTCGTTGCTGAAAGGAGCCCCCTTGGAGGAAGAAATGCCGGAAACACTGTTACGAAGGCTCAGCACACACGATCAACAAAGCCAGTTGACGACAAGCAATCTTCGAGGAGACAACGCGCCGGCTTTCCTCCGTGACCAGGTGGGTGATGCTTGCGGTTGGGAACCCACAGGAACGGTACTGTGGTATTGCACGCAGGAGACAGCGTGCCGGCCTGCCTCCATAACCAGGTGGATGACGCTTGCGGTTGACAGCCCACAGGAATGTTACTAGCCACGCAGCGGAAGGAAACTTCCTCACCCATCGGTAAATTTCCAGGCAAGCTACCATACAGTTGTCCGACTATGTGGCAAGAAGTTGCTAGTAGCCTATTAATGTACTGTTCAAAGGTCCAGTAATCGCAGGGAAAGGCTCGGTTACTTTTAAAAAACAAAAACAAACTTTGAGCTGAAGTAATCAAGTTAGAAGAAGGACGCTCTCTGTACTGGTGAGCTGTGCCTCAAGGGGTACGTAAGTGAAGAGAATGAAAGCGTTCCTTATAAGTGAAAAAAAAACATACTCACAGTGCCGCAGAAAACAAATAGGTGCCCACAGTACCACAGTGTCCAGCTTGACCCCATCGCATCCTCTGTCGCCATTGTAGAGATGTGGGTTCCGAAGGAAGTAACAGCAAAAGCCAGGTGATCCTGTGAAAGTATTTATTCAGGCAGTACAGAGAGCCGTCCCGTCAGACCAGGGGCACAGGCAGCAACTGTCACTGTCGATACGCGACAGGCAGAGCACTCGTGCCGGCACACTACATTCCTGGTGACATCACATTCAGAAACATTCCTCTGGCATCACCAAAATTTGTCATGGATTGTCATAGTAAAGAGATCAGATCAAGTCTTCTGTCATAACTTTTTAAATAACAGATCAACCCTATTGCCTTTTTCACTGGCTTTTCACTGTAGTCATCTCAGGCCAACGGTAATCTGCATATACATTCTGCATGCTTTTCCGCAAGGCATCTATTGCTATACAGTCATACAATTATAAATTTCCTTTTCTGTATTAGGTCTAAACCTATAATAATGGATAAAAACCCAACACAAGGGAAATAGACCTCTTGTGAGTAAACATATAAACACTGACATACACCTGCATGCTCGCAAATGAAAATGCTATTCAAAAACAGTAAAGTGAGAGAGAATGCATAATTTCTTAAATCTTCTTGAATGAGCCTGTGCTTTTGTTACACAAGGCAGCAGCATGAAAGACTGATCTAAGAATTTACTTCCTGCATTTTGTTGTTTACGGACGTCATTATAATGTTTCATTTTCCTTTTGTTTCTCCCAGTTTTTTTGGTGTAGTTGGATTAAAGGTGCAGGGTTTGCAAACATGTTTTTACAGGTCTGATTGAATTCTTTTATACACTAGGGAATCTAGAAAGAATAAAATCATATGTGATCTTTTGACAGTATTTAATACTGCCAGTGATTAGTGAAATAGATGGCTTATAATAATTTTGGCCTATGTATACCATACCTTTTCCAATAGACAAAGAATGGATAAAAGGTTTGATACATCAGCCCCCTTTGTTCATAAGTCAGTATTGAAAGCAAGTCAACTGCAAAACACCCAGGCTTTAATCATTCATTGCAAGGTGAAAGGTACCTGTGAAAAGTGTGTTTTAACCATGTGCATAACCTGTAGTGAAAGCATGACACAAGACTTTCCACTTACCAAAGTAGCTTAACAACATAAATTCATAGCTTTGATGGCGCATTGGTATCTGCACCTCAATCTTTTTATAAAATCATTGAATATATATCCCCAATGGTCGTATGGACCTTTGTAAGTTGACTTGAAGCGCTGTAAGGAAGACAACATCAGAAATACATTTCCAACTGTTGAATCCGATCTGAGTCCACAATAAGGACAATGAATCAACGCCTGATTTAGTCCCCCCTCCTGCTCTATTTATTCCATCCTTCTTGCCTTTATTTTTCATTTTCATTTAATTTTCTTCTCCCATTCATCCTGGCTCTTTCTTTCCCTCTAGGTTTAACTTTCCCCCTTTGCTCCTTTCTTCCACTGTTCTTTTCTTCTTCGTTTACTTTAGAGCTTTTTTTAGGTCTCGCCTACGCAGCGCGCATGCGCTGCATAGGAAAGAGACCTCTTGAAATCGATTCAGCTTTGCAGGCAAAAACGTGCACGCGTTGCATTGCTTTCAATGCAACGCGTGCACGTTTGGCGATTCCCTTGCGGGAGCGAGCGGCGCCATATGTTAGCAATTATTGCGCTCGCTCCCGCAAGGGAAACGCTGCCTGCTCTCGGCCGCCTTCCCCCCCCCTACTTGCGCGAGGCGCGCGCGCGCTTGTTTTGTAAAGCTAAAGAGAGTTTACCCTGAAAAAGTCTCACTTTTGTCCATTTATTTCCTCACTGCTTGCCAGAGCGGCCCTTGACTGCAACTTGGAAAGCGGAGCGGGCGGACCTCAACACCTCCAGCGCCCGGCACATAATGCGAAACCTAATTTTACTCTCGGGCTGATGTCAACATTCCTTTTGAGTGCCAAGGTGAAACGTGAAGACTACATTAATTTGCATCTGTCAGTTTCAAATAATATATTACAGTCGTTCCTGGTAACTCGGCAGAGGTAGAGAGACCACATTTCCTGACTCACACACGGCCTTGCAATTATATATGAGAACCAGGTCTAGCAGGAACTCTGCTAGGTGCTGGAATGCGTTCTGTGAAGTTAAATTATGTGTCGCTTGGATATACGGCGGAATAAACTGTTCAGATATATGGTGCATGTGTATTTTTTATCCTGGTTTTTTTTTTAAACTTTCAGCGCGAGGCGCGCGCGCTTGTTTTTAAATGTGATTGCTCTGTTTTGATCCCACACCCATTTTCTCACTTTTTCGCTCTCTGACTAGATTAATGAATGCACAAATCGGGCCTTGCAGCGAAGTGTCGCAATCGTAAATGCACACTCCTCACAAAATGATAACCATTTATCAATTGCAAGTTATGCAGAGTGCATTTCACATTGCATAAGCCTTTTCCCGGGCTCTTTAACCTTTGATGAACAGCGCCCCAAAACGCGGTCATAAACGGAGTTAGCAGACAATTGTATTATCCATTTCGACTAATCAGAAAGTAGTTCCGGGGTAGAGAATCAAAAATCAAACTTAATGTACCATCATTTAAATCCACAGTATGTTACAACATTTTTAGGGCATACATTACAGAAACTCTTTGTGGATTATTTCTCCTGCGAAAGTTGATGCTGTTCCCCGTCAAGGTGTAAAGTTCAATAAATGAATGTCTATTATTGTCACACATGAACACTTTACTTTATACTTGTATGTCCCAGTCTGTGAGCATCTATACGCCTGTTTTGAGCAGTACGCAGATAAATAGGATCTGTAATTTAGGACTGACTGGGCATCAGCTTAATGTAAAACATAATACTTTTTTTTACCCCGTAAGGTGCATTTCTTTCTCTTCAAGTGAGCAAAATCATCAGGCCACTGCTTTCGCTTTTCAGCAGGGACAGACGAGGAACTATTTTTGAACTCGGAGTCTCGGACAAGTTAAAAGAGAGAGATTTCGAGCTAAACTCTGCAGGGAACCATTAGCTAAAATGGTGCTGGTCCTCTGGCAACTAAACCTCACAGACCAAGGAGATTAAAGGTTAAAGGTGGATTTAACGAACGCCAAAGGAGCACATCAGAGCTGGCCTCTAAACTCCTGATAATGATTCCACAGCATCGACAAAAATATGTTTTCTTTAAATGTCAAATTGCCTTTTCTGTTCCATGGGGCACAAGTAGCAGTACTAACTTTTACGTCTCTTAAAAAGCTGGACGTAATAAAATACTGAGGGGCATATTATCAAGAAACGGCGTTAAAATTATCGCCGGTTTAGCGGCAGAAAACTGCCGCTAAAGCGGCGATAATGGGCTTGATAATATGCCCTAGAGAATTCCAATAGAAGCCCATGTTCTGGTGTCAACATGGGCTTCTATTGGAATTCTCCAGGGCATATTATCAAGCCCATTATCGTCGCTTTAGCGGCAGTTTTCTGCCGCTAAACCGGCGATAATTTTAACGCCATGCTTGATAATATGCCCCTAAAAGTTTAAGGGGCATATTATCAACGGCCAGCGATAATTATCGCTGGCCGTTCACAGCGTGAGAATAGTTATCGCCGGCTACCGCAGATAATTATCGCCATGCTAGCGCTGTATTAACAACGCATAGCGCAATGGCGATAATTATTCCTGCGATAGCTTGTTTTCCATGGAACATCGCTGGTTTTCCAGCGATGTTCCATGGAAAACGGCGATAACTCTTGCTGATACTGACCCTGTGGTCGTATCAGCAGAATCCATCTCCCATGTAAAGTATGCTTAAGTCAGGAATTTAACAGACGTTAAATTCCTGAGTTAAAGCTGAGGTAGCGCGATTTCTTTTATCGCTGCACCTCCTTGTTAATATCGCGAAGCTGCCTTCGCGATATTAACTGTGTTGTTTTCACAGCCACGCCTTCTTTGCATCTCATTAGCGATGCAAGGGAGGCTGTGAAAAATCGGGCTCTACATCAAGGAAACACGCGCTAGCGTGTCCTTGATGATATTGCGATATAATTATCGCCGCTTTTCGCCCGAAAACGGACGCTAAAGCGGCGATAATTATATTGCCAGCCCTTGATAATATGCCCCTTAGTTAGCAGGCTCCGGGCTACAGGATTTCACAGTACAAGATGCAGGCGGAGGTAACTGACCTGCATACCTCAGAGAACGCACTCAGAAAGCACCAATGCTATGTTTCTAAATGGTCTAAAATATCTCGGTGGTTATCAGGATCATTCCCAATTCACAGGGGGTCAACTAGTCAGTGGGGATTTTCTACTATTGGTATATTGTAATTTCCTTTTTTTGAACTGAATTATCTTTGTAGAACTGAGCAGTAGCAATGTGTTTCTTTTTAGGTCTGCCTTTACTTAAAAGGCGTACAGTCAACCCTCTTCATCCACTGGTCTGCTTCAGGTGAATGACTTGCGTTTCCTTCACATTTTGATTCCTCCAACCATTGCAAACAGCATGATGAAACTGGTCGCCCATTTGAGCCTCTGGCTCCTTTAGCGGCGAGTGACAGCATTTTACTTGTGAACAAACTGCACTGCAGCTAAAAAGTAAACCCTTCAGGTTTTTTTTTAAATTAATCTTTTAAATCGTTGCTCTTTTATGATACTTCATAGCTAATATGACACATTGCTGCCCATCCTGGTGTTCCTCATGAAACAATAGAATGTTTGTATGAGATATTGCTGCTCAAAATTAGACAGTACTGCATATTATCATGCAATGCAGTTCCAGGTCCCACCGCGAGGCCCATTATCACTCGAGGCTGCTATTAATGTTATTAAATGCCACAGCATGTGAGTTCTGCCCCTAAAACTGTACTGTAAAATGTGTTTCACCCAATTGGTGCATTTAGCTTTTAGTAATACCATTGTAAGATGGTGCACAAGTTGAACCAATGGTGTGAAAGAAAAATATCATATGAAAATAGCAGTGTGTAGTTACACTATCCACATATATGACAAGATAGATCGCTTCAGCTCTAATTAGGCTGCAATTTCAAAACACTGCGCTGATATATGGCGTGGCATGGAAACATGCCTTTGCCATGAAGAAACGCCTGTCTTATCTATTGGCTAAGTGAACTCTAAAGGATGCCTTTGAAGCCCACAGAGCTGGTTAATATGTAAACAAGCATTGGCATAGCCAATAGGTCTCGCTTTTGGGACCTTATAAGTATTTAGTTATGCAGCACAATATCCTTGGTGCAACAACATCAACCGTTGCATGGCTAAACACTTATAAGGTCCCAAAGGCGAGACCTATTGGCTATGCCAATGCTTGTTTACCTGCCTACCACTTTGCCATTTTCTTCACTTTTTAGTCTATCTGTCTCCAACTTTCTTCTTCTCATAGTTGTTTCAAGATGTCTTTCACGGTATCACCATTTCTCTCTGTGTCTCTCTCACTCTTTCACATGCTTTCTCTCATTCTCTTTTTCTATCTCCCACTTGCTTTTCTTTCATTTTTTAATATTTTCTTTCTCTCTTCCTCGCTTTCGTGTATAGTTCTCTTTCTCTCAGGTTGTGCTCTCTTACTTTCAACACTTTCCTTCTCATTCCATATCATTTGTTCAGTCTCTTCGTGTCTCACTCTCTTGATCTTTTTCTCCCTAGTTCTCTAAGTCTGCAGTACATGCTCTATCTCCCCCTTTCTCTCAATCTCTCTTTTTCCATTGTATTCTTGTCTCTTTTCATGCTTTCTCTTCTCTTTTTCTCTCTTTTTCTATTTCTCCCCCATTTAAAATCTCTTTCTTTCCATTTTTCTTTCCAGCCCTTCTTTCTCGTCCTTTTCTATCAATTTGTCTCATACTCTCTCTTAGTCCCTCTCTGCTCTTCTCCCATTCCTATGTCTCTGTGGTTATCAGTAGTTCTTTTTCTCTCCCTCTACCATCTCCATTTCTCTCTCTCCTCGCTCTTTCATTCTGTCTTTTTACTTTGTTGTTTTCTCTGTCAGTCCCTCTCAATCTCTCCCTCTTTCTCTTTCTCACTTTCTCTTTTCATTCTTATTTACTCTCTCTCTTTCTTTCCACCTTGCTTATCTTAATATATTGGTGTTTCTTTCTTTCTTTACGATTCTCTTCCTTTTGTGATGGGATTCCTTTTCTCTTGCTCATTGTCTGTGCCGTCCTCTCTCCTCTTTTTTTTCCAAAAATGCCCTTAACTCCCCCCACCCCAATTTCTTGTCCTTGCCCATCCCTTTTTTTATGATTTTCTCCATATTTACCAAAACTAAAAATAAAAGATATTGCATTACCATACCTTTTTGAAACCATGGTGTTTGATGACTTTATATTTTTAATAAAATATTGTGAGATCAGAGTATTTATTTAAAATACTCATAAAGGACACTGCTGTCTTCTAACAAATTTGCCTAAAACAGTTGCTTATGAGAAAGAGAACTGATTTATCTATTCTAAGAATGACTTGGGTGTTGTACGCATAGAAGAAATTATCTAAACCAAAACGCCTAATCAGGTTTGCTAGGCGCAGCATATAAATATTGAACAAAGTAGGGCTAAGAGAGGACTTTTGTGGTGTCCCGAAATGAAGAGTGTGAAATGTCAACTGACAGGAAGAAAGGGCAACAGCTTCTTCCAACCCCAGCTAGAATGATTTAAGCCAGCCCAGGGTACCGCCCCTCAGCTCAGGGCATCGCCCCTCAGCCCAGGCCATCGGACCTCAGTCCAGGGCACCACCCCTCAGTCCAGGATACCGCCACTCAGCCCAGGCAACAGCCCCTCAGCCCAGGGCACCGCCCCTAAGCCCAGGGCACCGCCTCTCAGCCCAGGCCGCAGCCCCTCAGCCCAGGCTGCAGCCCCTCAACCCAGGGCACCGCCCCTCAGGCCAGGCGGAAGCCGCTCAGTCCAGGGCACCGCTCCTCAGCCCAGGCCACCGCCCCTCAGCACCGGCCACTGCCACTCAGCCCAGGCTAGAGCCCCTCAACCCAGGGCACCGCCCATCAGCCCAGGGCACCGCTCCTCAGCCCAGGCCGCAGCCCCTCTGACAAGGCTACTGCCCCTCAGCCCAGGCCAGTGCCCTTCAGCACAAGGCACTGCCCCTCAGCCCAGGGCACCGCCCATCAGTGCAGGGCACTGCCACTCAGCCCGGAGCACCACCCCTCAGCCTAGGGCACCGCCCCTCAGCCCAGGGCACCGCTGCTCAGCCCAGAGTAAGAAAGTCTTTCCAGTAGTTTGAAGTGGAGGGTGGTGTCCAAGGTGACATAGAGATTCAGCAGGAAGAGGACAGCTGAGCCTCCTACATCAAAAGGAAACCTTATATCAGCAAGGACAGCCAAGGATAAATGTGATATAGATTGCTCCCTTTAACAGAGAGTAGCGCTCTCGGGGGACATGGACCCGACGGGGAGCCTGATTTCATTTCTGAGAGTTTATCACTAACAGAGTCTTCTATAAGAAGTAAAAACTGAGACGTGATAAGATGCGTGCCCGCCAAGGAACCGGCTTCTACCACTACCTTCTCCGTGTTGTTTCAATAGAAAGATCAACTAATTATTTCAATTTTATCCCCAAAAACCTTGGAGAGTTCTCAAAGCTCAAGAGAGGTGGAATATTTGAGGAGAGACAGCTAGGATTGGCAAATTCAGCTGTAATTGGGAAAGACTCCTGAGCTGCGTTCAGAGATGATAATGTGTGACCTTGGTAATAGTAGGCACTAGTTTTACTTATAGCTTTATTGTATGGATTACGCGTTGCATTATGGTGTTACCGCGCAGACTCATCATAAGGTCGCCTCCATAACAGCTCAGCTTGTTTATATTTGGTTTTAAGATGATTGGAGATTGGCATTATTTAAGGCATGTTAATCCTACAGTAAGCAATTTTAATGTAAGGGGATCTTGATAGCAGCTGCCAGACACTTCTGTATAGGGGTATCTCACTCATCATTGCATATATCGCTTTATGTAGGATTTGTATGGATGGGTAAATCCAGGCAGCCACAGTCACCTTGAATGCCTCCACCCCAGTGGAAGCCCACCTCCAGACTATCATGGCTGCCCCGGGTGAGGAGCGCGCCTGATGATGAAGCGTGCCAGCACGTGTGGGTGAGAACTCGGTGTCATTTTCTTCAACAAGTTGAGTAACGGCTCGAGTGTGGATACCTTATATTCAAATCTTTCCCCCCTTGGTCTTTTTCACAACAACGTTAAAACTTCTTCTTTTGGTGAACCTAGACAGAGGTTACCGGCATGGGTGACCAGGCTGTGGGTAGACTGGCGGCTTCTGGTGAGTTATTCTTCAGTGCAGGCATCATTTTTTACCAGTAGCCCGTGGTTGGAAAGGGTCTGCTGACCACATAATCCTCTCTGTCCCACATTGCTGTCAAGCCAACTTCTTCCAGTGTGTTGTGCAAGTTGAGGTGTGTAATATGCATGCTGTGATTGTCCTGGGTATGATTGTGCTGTTTGAGGGTGTGAATGTTGTGCCCTACAAGGGCACAGAGACTTCAGACGCTCCCCTTCAGACCTCCTTTGCGTACATGACAGCTTGCTGCACCTTCACCCTGCATTGCCCTGTGGTTGTTTAATGGGATTAAATGCTCCATAGTCACATCCTGCCAGTCCATAGCTCTACTAGGACAAAAGACTCATGGAAGTGACGATGAGGATTGGGCTGTTCTGTCCTGTTTCTTTGTCTAGCTTGATCCTGCCCTAATGTCCATCCATGTTGCCACCTGTGGCCTTCCCGCTTACGCTGTGATTGAACCTGTCTGTGAACAGGAGGGATGGCGTTCAAAAAGTCTAAAAAAAACTGTATTTGCAGCTCTTGCCCCCTCAATGCATCGACATGCCGCATCCATACTCCGCGTAACCTGGAACCCGAGGAAATGCCCCACAGTCTGATTCTTCCAGTTTGATCAGAGGCTATCCAGGCACAGCCGCCATTTTACATGCCCGGCCATTGTTATCAGCAAGGAATAAACAAAGGTGCTTTTGACTCATAATTACTAACATTGCAGACCACTGTTCCTTGCCCTGCTTAATCTCTCCAATCTGGGGCACAGGCCTATGGGTTAAATGAGAGTCAATAACTTATATTATTGACTGGCTCCACAGCCAGGTATGATAACATATGGATGTTTCATTAACAGAAACAAATTAGGTTCTAAAATTTGTTCTATGAATTTTTTAAATAAATTAATTGTGCTGTCAAATAATTAGTGGTTGTCCCAGGGCGCACAGATGTGAAATAGTGTGCAGTAATTATGTGAAACTGGCAGCTATTCTTCAGGAGTGAATGATAATAGAGAAGACCGACGCCCCGGCGTCGCTCAGGGGGCCCAAGTCAGTGTTAAATTTGAGCCGGTGGTTTCCAGGGCTGGCACCAGCACTTAATTGTCAAAACCAGTGCTTATGACAATCTGCCACATAGTGGTGCTGTCTGTTTAATCTAAAGATTAGCACAACAACAGTTGTTAATAATTCAATATAAATTTAAAATGATTAATACCTGTAGCACGAGCCATTCTTATAGCTTGAGGTGCCTGGAAACGTCTGAACAGGAGGAGTGTGATGGTTAGTAGTGCTGGCAGGGGACATGTGTGATACGAGCTGCAGTGACCCTTTGACAAGGGTCCTGGCACTATTTGTTTCACAAATTAAGCACTGGGTCCAAGTTAGGCATTATCCAGTTGCCTCTAGGGTAGTAAGGTCTAAACACTGACCCCCACATCGTTTTGGCTGTGAGCAGAAGCCTTTATTCAATTTGGTTGATAAGGAAGAGATTGGGGGACCCTCTGTAGGCAAATACCTTAAACTCTATTCTAGACTATTTGTACTGGGAACTGATTTAATTAACTGATCCCTGTGACACGTTTTAATGTCTTGTATATATTAATTATATTCGAGACCGAAGAAAGGGTCCGAAACTATGCAGGTTGATGTCTCTTAAAAGTCAATTAAGTCTAACATCTCACAACTTTCCTTTTTCTCTTTTAAATTCTTGATCTGCTGCTAATAGGGGATGCCCTTTACACCTCAAGGTTTTAAACATGACCATGCTTAATTTGCACATAGGAACCTCTGTACTGTGCAATATTTTGTTCCTACTTTTAACTCATGTTTTGAGATTTTAAATGCGATTACTTGTATTGTTTCTGTTGTTTATGCATGTTTTATGGGGTTAAACCCTGAAATAAACTTATGATGATGATAATAGATGTATTTTTAGGTCTCGATTGAAGTGCAGTTGTCAAACAGACATTTAGCTTAAGGTGTACTTAGAATGGTCTTTGGGTCGAGTCAGTGCTTAATTTGATCCGGAGGTTTCCAGTGCTAGGCACCGGCACTTAATTGTCAGCACCAGCGCTTATGACAGTCTGTTGCATGGTGGCGCTGTCTGCCTAATTTATGTATGAGCACAACAGCTGTTTAGTAATTCAATATACATTAATAATGAGTATTACCTTCCTCCCAAGCCAATCTTATAACTTTGTAAAATTTGTATAAATTGTCACACTTGTAAGAGTGTGATGGTTAATAGTTCTGTTGGTACTGTCATTGCCAGCGCTGGCAGGGGCAACGGATGGTGCAAGCTGCAGTGTCCTCTTGACGAGGGCCCTGCAACTTATGTTTTTTTTTTTTAAATTAAGCAGTGGCGAGCCCCTTCAACATTTGGCTAATTCAGCCATTAGCTTAAGACTTTGCCACTCACACCTTAGCACAGCCCATAGTAGTGTCTCTCCCTTCCAGAGATGCTATTGGGTGTTAGGGTGGAACTTACTGCCTCGCATGCAGGCTCCTGCCCATGTGTATCACTCTGCGTTTCTCCTGACAGCCACCCCCTCTTGACGCTCCCTCCCGTCCCTCCTTATCTGTCCTGAGTGCCCCTCTTTCTCCCTACCCACCAACCCTTCTCATTCTTCCCTTCTGCCCCACCCCTCTCTTGCCCCTGCCTGACCCTCGTTTCTTGCCTTCAATACAGTCTTTTTTTTGTCTTTATGTTAAAAGAAAGTAGACAGACAAGGGACCCTTCATTATATTATCTCCCTGTCTTTGCATGTCGCCGAAACTAAAATAGGACTATAAGGAAGGCTCCCTTGCCATCCGACCTTTAGTTGATTGAGGTACAGACAGGTGGGTGGAGAGGTGTGGTGCAGCGGCCAGGGCAGCTGACTCCGGAGCACAGGGTTCACGGTTCGATCTCCGGCGGCAGCTCAGCTCAGCACCATGTGACTCTGGGCAATAACTCACTTAATTTCCACTCCGGCCCCCAGCGCCTTGAGACCCGTAAGGGTGAGTAGCTGCGCTATATAAAAACGGACTTACTTACAGACAAAAGCAAACTGTACAGACGGCAAAGGACCCGGCGATACCAAAAGCCTTTGTTTCTTTGTCTTGTGTTATTGTGCTTAACCTTCACTTGTTAGCACATTAAATCCAGAGCTATTTATTGGCTTTTTCCAATGTTCGTTATGTTTTATACACTTTTGGGGGCGGGGGGGAATGTGAGTCCGGCAGCCTCTAAAGGGGCTGGGTCTTACTAAAGTCAGGGTTTCTGCAGTAAACACTTGTGCAATGTTGTGTGACTAAGTGGAGTTTCTGTCAAGTGCACCAAGTGATATGATCTGGTAACACCTAGCATAAGGATTGGTTCAGTACTTAATTTGTAAAAAAAGCTAAGTGCCAGGGCCCTCGTCGGGAGCCCACTGCAGCCTGCACCACTTATTGCCCCTGCCAGCGCCGCCAATCACAGAACCAACACAAGTACTAACCATCGCACTGCTACAACCGTGACAATTTAAACCATCCCAGGCCAACCAGAGCTTTAATAATGAGAGAGACAGATGTTATTCATTTTTAATGTATATTGACTTATGAGAAACTGTTGTTGTGCTTACGTCAAAATTGGATAGATAGCGCCACCATGCGGTGCTATAGCCAGTGCTGACAGTTAAGTGTTGGTGCCGAGCACTGGAAACCACCGGCTCAAATTAAGCACTGGATTGGCTGCAGGTAAGACTACAATTCCCTGAGATAAACCCCTGCTGTCTCTTAGTAACTAATACCATATTGCCCAGGAGAGTAAAAGCAGGCAGAAGCCCCTGTATACCTCCCAGGGCAATTTCTACATTCTGACCCATGGACATGGAAGCCCTGTTTCCTGCATTTTTATTTGTTTTCAGTGAAAGACATACCTAGATTTAGACTTACATGTCTCCAGCCCCTCAAATGAGGGTATGAGGGGCGGAGACTTCTGGGACTGATTTTGCAATCGTTATTTTACGTTTAGTAACTTTCCACCTGTTTGTGGAGATCTCTGTCCCAGGGGGAGAGACTGCCTTATAGGAAGAAATAGGGAATTGTAAGGAAACAAATTTTAAATTTAAAAATATATACACACCAGACTGTAACTTAACCTATTATTAAATTATACACTAATTTAATGCTTTAATTTCTACTTATTGTTGAAATCATATTAAATGTTAGTTTTGCCTCCTCAACCCCTTAAAGTATAATTTGTGATGAATATGTCTCAGTATTGGGTGCAAGTTAAGTATTATTTGGGGTTTGATTTAAAATGTATTTAAAAAGTTAGCATTTTTCATATATTTTTTAAAGAAATTGTTACAAGTATTAAAAAATAACATTTACATTTCTGTGTTTTAAAATATACATTAATAATTAATTTAAATAAAGTTTAATTTAAAATAACATTTTAATTTATATTTTTCCCTATATATTGGCGTTATTCCATGCCTCTATTCATTTCAACAGGAGTGGGTTGTACTACCAGTGACTGGCCACGTGTGGTACCTGACGTACTCCAAAGCTGGACTGGAGTACATTAAAGCCTGTTTTGTCAGAAGTACTACAAAAGTAAATGTAGGTGTGTATTTTGTGAATTACGTAACCGACCAGGGCTCCCGCAGCCCGGGCCAAGGGCCCAGAGGAGGCCGGGCCACCCCCTTGCCACCACCTTGGTCCCACCATTGAATATTTCTAAACCGCACAAGGTGTTATACCCGGTCGGTAGGGATAGTATGATGGGCAAAAAGAAAGTAGGAGAGGGCCCGAAAACACCCCAAGTAACTGCCACGCCTACCTCGCTGGATAGAATGCTTCAGAGGGCGGTGACGGCAATCAATAAAGAAATTAACCAAACGGAGAGAAGGCTATCCCTTACGGCTGTCGCAGTCGACTCACCTAATACCGATGGGGCTATTTCTGGCCCTGTATCTTCATCTTCACCTGGCCTTGGACAAGGGCAATTACCCTCAGACAATGGTCGATTGAGACGAGGCCTTGATGCCTCATTATTGCCACAAAAAGATGGCTCACCTAGCAGTTCACCCCGATACAAGCAGGGGAAACGTCAGAGGAAAATTCCAAAGGTTAAGATTAATAAAAAAGTGACTTGAAGCTCCCCTCCTACTAAGCCCCTGAGTGTTGACCCTGGCGTCATAGTAAATGAATCACCGTCGACTCCCATAGTAGCTCAGCCGTACACGGAACAAGTCGGTGGAAAGAAGGACTGAATGGGAGAGGGGACATGTTGTTAGAAGGGGAATCTCTGACAAAAATGTTAACGCTTTTACGGGCTGAATTGTCATGGATACATACAAAGTTGGACATATTAAACAAATCCATTGATGAGGTTAAGAAGATGCTGGGTAGAAGAGAACAAGCACGAGCCAATTATGATAACCATGAAAGTAACGCCAGAGTGGCAATGTGTCCCCAAGAGTACATACAATCTTGCCCACGTTTGGACACTGCAACCCCTGTCTCAAGGACTTATGCTAAGGGGGATGGTCTTGGCAATGCTCCCCTAAATTTACAAACTTTCAAGGGACCCAATGCAGCAATTGATATATCTAGAAGGGAGGAACCCATCATTATTTCCCCGAAGGACCAAGGAAATAAAATGACCCAAATGAGGAAAGAAGCCCCATTTGAAGAGCAGCCAGTGATTGGTCTACCCCCTGCCTCATGCCCATATGTGATTATTCTTGCCGGTATACGGAGTCTAAGGAGGGGCCAAAAGGAATCTTATGAGCAACTGTTTAATAAGACATTGAACTGGCTGAGCCGTTATAGAAGTTATCCGTTTAGGTTTGCTAACAAGATCTTGATGGTAAGGCGGGTGGGGTGGATTGGGCAAGGGAGGCCTGATATTCCCAGAGATTGCATTATTGTTCATTTTAGTACCCACAATCTGGCTGAAAGTCTGCTTTATGGAGACCTGAGTTGTCAAATGGACTTTTCTAATATTGTCTTATTGCCATTGGGTTCTTTTTATAGGCCAGGGGTCCAATTGAGACAAGAGGCCAATAGAGTCCCAAGGACACTGAGAGAGGATACTCAGTCAGAAGTCAGAGTGAAGGAAGGGGGCAAGATGCATAAGTACAATTACCCCGGTATAGTAACACATAATGGCTTTGATGCATTAGCAGAGGTGGATTGACTACTCAGTGAAGAGAATAATCCGACACAGTCAGAACTAACAGAGGACAGGCCCCTGCTTGATACAAACAAGACAGGGAGGGTAACAGGGGAGGGAATACCTACAAATAGGATAACAAACAACCTGTCCATATTAAGTTGGAATATTGCAGGGATACGCACTATATGTGCAGATAATCGAGGGATGGATTATTGTAAAACTTTTGGGATAGTGTGTCTACAAGAAACCTGGGATGCAGATGGGAACCTATTTATGGATGGGTTTACTGCCTTCCAGGTTAAGGCAGAGCCGTCCCTATTTGGGAGAGCTAAGGGGGGCATGGTTACGTTCATTAGCCTGAGAATACAGTGTATTGCTGAATTGGTAACATTTGAGTCAAGCAATATTCTGGGAGTGTTACTTTCGTTCGCCCATCATAATAAAATCTTGGTAATTAACGTTTACAATTCACCCTCTGCTAAGATACCCCTGGAGATAGAGCTTAGTGTTTTTTATTAAAAGACCGTGTTAGAGTGGACCCCCTCGCTAATAGTTTTGTTAGTGGGAGATTTTAACCTACATCCCTGCGACACTTATGCTGAGGAAAGGGACCGGGTCCGGCCAGAGGAATTAGAGCGGATTCACTTCAAGCATACTAGTCAAGGTGATAAGTTTAACCTTTTAATTTCAGAATTAAACCTTTTTAATCTCTTACTTAGAGAAGAGTGTGTCTCTGCTATGGCGGTCCCGACTTTTAAGGGAAGAGAAAAAAACTCAACTATGGATTATATTTTGGTAACAACTCGCCTGCTACAGTATTTGGTAGATTTTAAAATAGTATGGAATGCTTTTAGTGACCACAACCCTCTAACTGCAAAGTTTAGCTGGAATGATCCTGAAGCAAAGATGCCCAATATCCACAAAGATCTGTATATTACTAAAACTCAAGGGAGGCGTATTATTTGGGGGAAAGTACTCCCGCAGGAATTTTTAAGGAATCTGGTCCAGAAGTGCAGTAGTGATTTTGAGGTCTGTGTGAATGAAGACGCATATGACTTGGCCATTTTAGACTCTTTTTCCACCATCTGCAAAGAGATTCACCGAGCCCTGACCAGAGATAAGGTTAAGGTTATTAGCTCAGGACCTAAATGGTTCGACAAGAACTGCTCAAAGGGCCAATAAAGATTTGATGATAGCATTAAAGTCTAAACCAAGGCAGAGATGCGCAGTTAAGGCGGCCAGGCAGGCATATGCGCTAGCTCGTAAGGTAAGATTGGATGCCGTGAAGAGAGAAGCGTGGGATAAGCTTAAAGAGGCATGGGACACAGGGAATAGTACAGACTTCTGGAGGGTAGTAAATCAGCCTTTATTTAATGAGGGCACAGCAGTAGACTTAAGTGTCACTATACCTGTGCAGAAATGGGAAGAGCATTTTGGTCGCATATATGCTGGAGATTGCGAATACACTTCAACCACCTGCCCTATTATAAAAAATACTGCTCACTTTGAATTAGAAGAGGTGAGGGAAAGTATAATGGAATTGTCAGCAGTGAAGGCTCTGGGCCCTGATGGGGTTCCTGGTGACCTTTTTAAATCATGTATAGATCTTTGGGCACCCCTGGTTACACAACATTTGAATGCAGCTGCCCGTGATCATATTCCAGTCTCGTGGAAGCAATCGATCATAATACCCGTTTTTAAAAAGGGGAACCGTGCAGACCCAGCATGCTACCATCCAATCTCTCTGATAGATGCGGAAGTAAAGGTATTGGGTAGTGTTTTATTGAGGCGTTTATTAGATTGGGCAAATGATAACAATATACTAACTGATATACAGTATGGATTCAGGCCGGGACGTGGCACGATTGAACAGAATTTAAATCTATATTTGATAGTTAGCAAGTATACGGTGGCCAAAAAGGAAAGTATACACTTAGCTTTCATGGACCTCAGCACAGCATTTGACACAGTGGTAAGATCTAAGCTATCGGCTGTGCTGAGATACATGGGGATGGATGAAGCTATAGTTGCACTTTTGCACAACCTGCATATGGGGCTCGAGGCAAGGGTAAGATTTGGCCCATCAGGAGAATGCACTAAGCACTTTAAGCTGGGGAGAGGGGTGCATCAGGGTTGTATTTTAGCTCCTTTTCTTTTTATTTTATATATAAATCAATTAGCTCAGTTTTTAAGGGATAACTGTAAAGACGTCCCAAGGATAGGACGCAGAACGGTACCCGCCTTGCTGTACGCAGATGATACCGTCCTTATTCCCCGGACAGCTATTGGCTTGCAATCTTTACTGAACCATTTCTATGAATTTATGGAAAATTTGGGTCTAAAAATTAATTTTACCAAATCAGATACCATGACTTTAGGACCTAGAGGCACCAAGACTAGAAAATGTGTGATAAAGGATAACAATATAGGTAAGGTGGATAGGTTTAGCTATCTAGGCATTCTGCTGGATGATAGACTGTCCTGGGCGCACTTATTGAAATCACACACTCAAACCTTTAATAGGGTGGCTCATAGCATTGATGCTTTCTCTAGGCGATTAGGTCACAGTCACATAAAGTCCATATTACACCTTTACAACGCTAAGTGTGTCCCGGCTGTAACCTACGGGGCAGAAATCTGGGGTTATAAATCTTCTATATTAATACAAACAGCAGAAAATAAATACCTAAGGAAACTGTTACGCATCCCACAGAAAGTCCCGTCAGAAATAGTGCATGAAGAGATAGGGGCAGGTCACATATCTGACTATATACGCTGGCGCCCGATACTATTATGGTGTTCAATATGGACTAAAAAAGAATTGGATTTTAATAGACTGATAGTAAGAGATTGCCTGAACTTGAATTTTAGTTATCGTATACCATGGCTGAATTATATAAAAACTACCCTGTCTAATTTGGGCTTATTGCATGTGTTTAACTCACCAGAGAAAATAACTAAACTAGTTATTGCAGAAGTTAAGAAAGTATTTTTAGTGCATACTCAAGAATCTAGACTGCAAGACTCACAGCGTAAACGCTGTTGCATACATCATACAATGGTCAAAAGAAGTGAAAGAATGGAACTTTATCTAACACTGGATATGCCGGTGAACCATAGAAGACTTTTAACATACTTTGGACTGAATATGTTCCCGTATATTGTGGTAGGATGGCATAGGCAACAAGATCTTCCTGTATGTCCTTGTGATGAGTCTTCTGCACTAGACACTTTACAGATTGTATTAATTTGCCCTAAATGGGCCAATTTGCCCCAAAAGTATATACGCCCTATACTTGCACATTTTAATTTTAAACAGGCGAGACCTGCCCTTTTTATATTTACAATTTTTAGAAAATTCTACTGTCTGTTGCTATGTGGCGAGATTTTTAATATTAGTGTATTATGCTTATGCTTGACATTGAATTGGAGTGTATCTACTTAATGACATTTTTTGCTGCTTTTACTGTTTTTTGTTTGAATGTTTTATTGTACTTTTATGATTGTTAAATACAATCGAATAAAGTAATTATTGAAATTATTGAAAATGTAGGTGTGTATTTTGTGAATGATGTATTTGGTTTGCCTGTCCCTCCCGGTCTATCTATCTCCCGAAACCTTACCAGTTTTGTAGTAATTATCACTCTGGTCTCTGTTCTCTTCCACTTGAACTACTTAGTTACGCGGGCACCATACAAGGCCTACAGATTCCAAGATGCAGGCACTCCATAACGAGGAAGAGGAAACTCACTGAGGAGGAGACGGACCTTGCTGTGACCTTTGCTGTAGATCACTACAGGGAACTCCAAGGTCTTGTTTCATACACCCTCAGTGGAGTGGAGACGGCAGTCACTCAGCAGGATGTGACAGGCTATGTCAATGCATTGGAGGTGCAGGCACGCACAGGGGGGCCCCTTAAGAAGAAGTGACAGGACGAGAAGAGGCAGGTGAAGGAGAATGTCTCTAACATACAGATGGCAAATGTTCTTCCTGGAGGCGGAGCCAAATCCAGTCTCTGTCTCTTATTCCTCAAGGAGCTGGACCCTACCACCGTAACCCAGATCAGTTTATACTACGCAATCCAGCGTAAGGTCTGGTAGGAACTCAGCACCGCTCTCTCGTAACTAGTTCTGCTATTGCCACTCATGGTTTTTCCGCTACCCTTGAAAGCTAGGCAGGTATCACACACATGTCTGTCTATCTAACAACACATTACACATGCTAATAACACAGTGCAATTAAAATTAGTCACATTGCACTTACGATACATATTAGTAAATTCCCTCCCTCGTCCCCAATTAAGGGGTCCTCGAAATGAGGGACAAAACAACAAAGGTATTCACTCAAGTAGTCAATCAAATGTTTGTTTGGTGAGTGGCTTGCATTCTATGCGCTCGTGCAGAGATCTCGGAACAATAGAGATAGGACAGGTGGCGGCGAGGATCTTTGGATGTAGATTTGTGAACAACTTTTTTCATGTATTCCCATACTTAAAAATGCCTGTGTGAATAGTCCCCTTTGTGTTTATTACATGATGTGAGCTTAGGATGTAGGAATTGTATTGTTTTATTTAGTATTTGATTTGTAGTTGTATAGCTGTAGTTTGTAGATTAACTCCGGCTGTTGGTTATGAATTCCAGATATTCCAAGTCTGAAGTTTGTTGGGTGATATTTTATTCATCTGTTTCGTGTGTTTAGGGTTTTTGGCTTTGAATTTCAATAAATGGATGTATTGTTGGGTGGTACCTTCCATCTGTCCCTTGAAAGAAGTTATGCCTTTTGCTTGCACTGTTTTTTCTTCTTGAATTAGGGAGCTCTGGCATATATTCTACCATTCAAGATGGAATTTGACTTAGTGTCTTTGCACCTGTGGTCTGATTGGTGCAGACAACCAACCTAGGTACCCTTAGAATAATCAACTAAAGGGGAGGGTTTTTTTTATTGTTTTTATGTAATGGCGAGTCAATAAACAAACTAAAATGAGTAGTGACTTTTTAGCTAGGGACAATGGCTAGGGCTAGTAGTTTTTTTATTCTAAAGGCAATTTTACTGTTTTTGCATATTCAATGTGAAAAATAGATTTTCGAAAGTAGAGTCAGATTGCCTGGTGGAAGCGAAAATAGCACATGCGAATGTGGGTGTTTACTTGAAGACTACCACTATTTTTGTTAAGTAGTAGCTATATCTTTGGTGGTAATTCTTAAAAACCTGTTGTGTGTACTATTTTGCTTGTTCTGGAGTAGTGCAGAAGATGACTGCATATTGTTATACTGCTACTGACCATGCACTGTTTCTGTCTGGTTGAAGGACTGTGGGTATGTTTTTGATGTGTCATCCATCAACTAAATGGGCGACTGTGGTAGGGTCAGAGGATTATTTCCAGTGGTAAAAACAATGATTCTTTTATCATCATTTAGGTGGTTGTAGCAAGTTGCTTTGTCTGCGTGGCCTCCCTGGAATTGTTGCCTTTTTGTGGACCTTGTTTTTGTTGATATTAGGACTCTGTACACTGTGGCCCTGCTATTAAGTGTCACTGTGCATGAGATCTGGCTCTAAAACGGTGTTGGCAAATTTTGTTTCATGCAATTGGTCTATTTAAATTTCCTGGAAGATCATGGTAAATGGTGCAATAATTGCACTAGTAGTGAGGAAGTTGAATGTCCTATGTGGACTATACTGTGCATTTACACCGCCCACATGTATGACACAAATATATGGCTGCCAGTAGCTTTACTATGCTCTGCTGGGCTGCAATTGAATGCACTGCAGTAACACTGGCAGGAAAAAGTATCTTTCTCATGTAAGAAAAACTACTTTTATATGTTAATAGGTCACTCTAAAGTGTTCTTTGAATACCCACAAGGCAGGGATCTATGTATAAAAATGTGCCACTCTATATATTTAAACTTTGTGCCCTTACGGTGAGTGAAGACCTAAAGGGTATTTCCACTTTCTAGGTTCAGCTACATTTTTCATGAGACAGGTCTAGGTGTGATTAAATTATCTATTTTTCATTTTCACTTGGGAATATGCTAAAGAAATAATCCAATATTATTTTCCAGTTAATTAGTTTAATCTGATTTAATGGTGATATTAGCTTTTGATAACTTTAGTGGAAAAGTGACTTTATAAAAATGTTGTTCAGGCTTGCTGAGCCAGCATTGGCTTAAAACCAGTTCTGCCACTCGTTTTACCTCCACATGTGGCACATCAGTGGTGGCTCTTTAACGGCATTCGGGTGGTGCCCTGCACCCTGTGAGCCATCAGATAATGCCCTTAGCCTCTCCACCGCTATTATGTAATTTAGCAGTGTTCATGAAAACATGACTTTTGTGTTTTCATGTAGATTGTCAGTAAGCAGGTCAACACTCTCAGCCTCTTCAGGCACCTGATGACAAGCGGAAGAGGAGGGGCCTGAGGGGTTGAGGCACCATCAATCTACAGAGTGCTATTTGAAAACAGGGTACCCTGTGGGTGGATATCTGGAATGTCAATGTCTTAGGGGTGTAATTCAACAGCCGTCCCCTCGCGCAGGCCCAATCCATTTTATTTAGCTGACACACTGCACATTCCTCAGGCAGCACAGTACATCTGCTAAAATGGCTCTCTTTGGCCTCTCGTTGGGCACATCATGCATCCCTGTGCACAAATAGAGGCCACAAAGAGCAACAGGGGTGGGTTTTCAAGCACTGTCCCAGCTTCTGATAGGGCTGTGCTTCTGGCCCTAGCAGATCGTTGTAGGGGGCTTGAGGTGGGTCTTCCCCTTCTTAATGATTGTCCTGCTTCTCTGTCTGGCTCCTTGTTTTTTGCTGGCTCCTATATCCTGTCCTATATCTGCCATGTGTACGTCACCACAGAGGAAGCATAGTAAGTAGAAAAATAAATGTGATTCTGCTCTGTTTATGTGAAAGAGAGTGTGAGTGTGTGTGTGTGTGTGTGTGTGTGTGTGAGTTTTGAGAGTGTTTGTGAGTGACTAAGATTGAGTGTGAATCCGTGAGGGCCTGAGTGAGTGAGTTTAAGGGGTAGATTAACAAATATTTTATGCTGGGTTAGCATCACAAAAGTGACGCTAACCAGAACAAAATGTTTTTCCTAATTTACATTCCAGTGCAAAACTTGTTTTGTGCTGGAAAGTACCCTGAAAGTAAATCAAAGCAGCGTGAAGCACTGTTTTGCATTACTTAGCGATAAGGGGGTGTTACATGGGTGGTACATGAGCGTTCCCATGCAACCACCCATGCTTTTTGAAGCAAAACCCTATCTACAAACAATAGTAGACATGGTTTAGCGCCAAAAGTTAATGCCATTTGAAAAGAGTCTTTAATCAAAGAAATGTTTTAATTTTCTTCTTTCTTTCCCGACTTTGCATGCGTTCTGCACTGTGCAGCACATATACAAAGTAGGAAAAAATTCTAAAGTATGTCTAAGCACAATATTTTGTAGAGGAAGGGTACACTTCCTTTACAAAACCTATGTTAGACTCAGGCATGCACCCTAGCGCTATGGCGCTAAGGTGTGTGCTTGGAGCACAGTAGCTCACATCAATGCCGGCGCTAGGTAGAGGGGAGGAGAGAGCCATATGTCTGTAGATATGGCACTCTACTGCTCCCTCCCTGTCACGCAGCACAGCATATTTGGCTTCTGCGCTGCGTTCCGTGCCTTTATTGAAAATATGGGCCTAGGTGTGTTCGAATTCTTGTCTATAAATGGGTGAGATAGAATGAGAATAAATGAGAGTGATTGTGAGAGGGTGAATGACAGTGAGTATGATTAAGAATGAGGGACTGAGTGATAGAGTGTGAGTGAGGCTTGTGTGAGTGTGTGAGTGTCAGTGAGTGTGAAGCAGTGAGTGTGACTGTGTGTGTAAGTGAGAATCAGTGAGAAGGGACTGTGAATGAGGGAGTGTGTGTGAGTTAGAATGAGTAAGCGAGGTTAGAGCAAGTAAGTATGAGTGAGGGAATGTACATGCGCATTGTGACTGAGTTAGAATAAGTAAATGAAAGGGATTGAGTGAGTGTATGTGTGCGTGTGTGTTAAGCTTGTTGGTCTGACACAGCTCATGGTATACTTACAATTATTCTTGGCTTATGGGCACCCATCGTGACACTGTCGCACTGGCATACCAGAGGTAATTCTTGGCACATGTGGGCATCTGTGGCAAAATGCTAGTGTGAAAATACTGGGGGTAATTGTTTGCCTTAAAACGTTATTCATATCACAGGTTCCCCTAATCAACTTTAATAATTTTTGTTTATTTTGCTCATAAATATTTTCTCTCTTTTTTAAATTGGTTTGGGAGTTTTAATGTGTTGCTCTCTTGACTTTAAATGTATTGGTACTGCTTGAACTTAACAAATACTTCCCTGGGGAATGCCTCCTGCGTGTGCCATAGCTACCAGGGGTTGAGCATAGATTCTCTAAGAGCATACGGGGCTATTCACAAAGGTAACTTACACTTGTGAGTAATTTACATGTCTAGGTTTGCACTACCACATTTTAAAACTGTTCAATTAACATTCTCAGTAAACACAGAGACAAGACTACCAGTCACAACCTGCCAGTAGGACAATCCCAGACACACATTTCGCTTATTTTCATATGTAATTTCCGGTAATCATACAATGCGCATCAACCACCCCCCATGAGGCACTCGTCTCTCTGCCACTCTTGATATGCCTGAGGGTATTGGTCCATCTGTGGTCCATTGCAATTCCCCTACACCTCCCACATCCCCCCCCACTCTGGCATAATCACCATCCTTCCTCTCTCTGGTCTGTCCAAATGGCCCAAATTATTTTCGAATCTACAGGGACATCCTCCTGCTTTGTATATTGTGGCTTCCACCTGCATCCACCAGTCAATATTCTTGGTCCATCTCTCCAGACTGGATGGCACCTCGCCCACCCTCCACCCCCATAATCCCACAACGTCAGGTCTTGCTTCCATCTTCGCAACATTACAAACAAGCTGCTCATGTTTGGGGATGGTTAGCGCTGCCCATATTTCCAGGACTACCAAAGCAGGCATGAGCATCATTTTCTCCCATGTGACTGTTGAAATCTGCTGTTCTGTTTCCTGAAATGGATCCCCACAGTGTCTGCAGTAATGTTCTTCTCCCTCCGAAGCCTCACAGGCATTTATCGTTGTCTGTTTTACACATCTTGGTTAGTCTGGTTCTAGGGAAGTAGGCCTGGTGCAGAATTATTGAGTTGCACCTCTCATCCTCTTCTTCTAATCCTCCCAAATTTTGTTCCCACCGTTCCCTCAATTAATCTAGTGGGGATTGGCAATTATTTACAATTGTTTTGTAGATTTGTGAGATACCATGTTTATATAGTGGGGCTGCCAGCACTCTGTATTATATTGGTGTTTCCTCCTTGACCTCCTTGCTGTTCTGAAAACCCGACGAGAACATGTTGCATCTGGAAGTATCTAAAAAAAGGGATTATCTGCTAGTTCAAATCTTTTCTGGAGTTCTGCTAAGGGCAAGATCCTGCCACCCTCCCAAACGTCTCCTAGTTTAGCTATCCCCAGCAGGTCCCATTGAAGGTGCCATTGAAGGTGTTCTTCAAGGCTCCTCAGGAGGTCAGCATTCCACAGGGGTGATTCTAGTGTTAGCTTTGCTTCCCAATCCATCCTCTTGGTGCCCTTTCTCCAGGATTTCATCACTAGTGCGGTCAGGGATGGCAGGTCAGTATTATAACCCCTGGTGTATGTCTTACCTACATATCCTCTTTCACCTATCACTTATCTATCTGCCAGCTGAGCCGGCTCCAGCTGAGACGCTAAGGCTCACATTTACCACTAGTAGACGAGCTGCCCAGTAGTAGAGTAACTGGTTGGGATGGGCAATCTCTTCATCATACAGACCTCTTGTTGGAGTCTGTAGTACTATGCTATTCTATTGTGGCTTATAAAGTGCATGGCGCCCACCAAGGGTCTTACAGCTTCAAGAAGTGCATCACCATAATAGCTCTTAACATGAGCACTCAAAGAGCCATGCCATGAGAGATTTCCTAAAGGTAAGTTCATCTGTGGAGCACTGAAGCATAAAGGGAAGAGAATTCCATAATTTGAAAGCAAGAAAAGATGAGGACCGATCACCACTTCTACTTTTGAGGACTCTTGGAATCACTGCCGAGTGAGAGGTCTTACTGGACTGTAAGGTTGTACCAGATGATGCAACAGACTCGGACCCATATTGTTAAAGGCCTAAAGTGCAATACTTAGTGCTTTAAGGTGGATCCTATTTTTAATTAATGAAGTTTGACCAGAGAAGCAGAGACAGACTGATGTTTAGGCAACCTCAGCAGAAGGCGTGCTGCAGTGTTTTGAACAATCTGCAGTCTGTCCAGTGCGGATTGGGAGATCCCCTGTATATAGTACGTACCAGTAATCAAGGCGAGATGTTAATAAAGCCTGGAATACATAGTACTTATTAATATTTCCAGAACCTTTCTGACAGATCTCAAAGTGCCCAAACAGCCTGCGGCCAGTTTCTTCACCTGAGTCTCAAAGGACAACTTGTTGTCCAACCAAATTCCTAAATTTTGGTTTTGGTTTGGGGCTGAGGCCCAAAAGTTGCTGCCCAATAATCTGAAGTGCAACAATTTAAGTTATTTCCTACTACTATAACTTCAGTTTTATTGCTAATGAGTTTTAAACGGCATTTAGCCACCCACAAGTCTTTCATTAGGCTGCTTTTGAAATCCATGCTGGGGTCAAAGAGATGACCAACTGTGTGTCCTCCGCATAAGAGTACAAGGAGAGACCAAAGATTGAACAATATCTGCTAGCAGACATTGTGTTTCCTTTCTTCGCCATAAGTTGGCAGTGTATGCCCAGAGGTGGGTCCCTTGCTCACTTTGCCACTGGATTCAAGCTAGCCTGGCTGATGAGGGGTGTTACCCCGAAACCGGTCCCAGGATGCTTGTTTCTGGTCCAGGGAAGACCTGGCTTGGCCGTTCGGGCTGGACTGTTCCCATGAGGGACAGTGTCAAGACTGATTTGCATATGGCTGGGTCTGAACTGGGGTGGAGAAGTGAGCTAAAGAACGATGATGGATTTAACCCACATCTGTGACTGGGGGTGAGTGTCTGAAAAGTTTCAGCGCTCCGTCCATCATGTCCTTGTTTTAGCAGACGAACATAAACATTGAACAGTGTGGGGCGCAATGAAGACCCTTGAGGTACTCCATACTTGAGAGACAAGGAGTGTGAATAGAAAGACTTACCATAAACCTGAAAACTCTGATCCTCCAAGGACGAGGCTAGCCATTCCAGACCTGCTGAGTCACCCCTGAATTACGTAGCCTCTCAACCAAGATTGTGTGAGATACTGTATCAAAGGCAGCACTGAGATCTAACAGGATCAAAGCTGTAGTACCGGCTTGATACACTGTCATTTTGAGGACCTCTGCAAAGAGTGCCAAATCAGTACAGTGGCCAAGCCGAAAGCCTGTTTGAGAAGGATGAAGAAGATTGTTCTTCTCCGAAGATTCGACAATTGTTTGTTAACATACTTCTCTAAAATCTTCTCCAAGAAAGTAATTAGGGAAATTGGCCTATAGTTTTCCAGTTGCAAAGGATCCAAGAAAGGATTTTTCAACAATGGTTTGCATGTTTCCAGGGTTTAGGTATCACACCACTTGAGAGAGAATGATCCAAGATCTCGTATAAAACAGAACAGATAATCACTGCTGTTTGATTAAAGGTGTGAGGAGGAGCGGGGTCCAGTTGTGAGCTTGATTTTACCCTATTCACTGAGGCACCCAAGTCCTCCTCTCCTGTGGGTAAAAAGACTGGAAGAATCTCATTTGGAGCTTCAGATTGAATCATTGTTTAATCTAAGGGAGGAACTGTTCCTCGGCCAGAAAAGGATGCTTAAATATCAGATATTTTCTTGGAAAAGAATCTAGCTAAATGATTGCAGCAGGCAAACAATGGCGTCAATGTCGGCTTCTTTCCAGCTGCAACAGTCATTGATTTAACTATTGTTAACACTTCTTTTACTTTGCATTGGTAGCTTTTTCTGAGCAAAAACGCGGCCTGCGTTCTTCCAATAGCGTAGTTGTAATTCTGAATTGCTTTCCTATAGTCACTTTTACTGAAGGTATCATCGGTCGTTCTCCATTTTCTTTCTAGTCTTTTACAGATCTTTTTTAACTCTCGCAGCTGGAAATCAAACCAGGGTGCCGGTCCCTTGGGCCTGGTGCCGGCTCATTTCCTTGAAGAAACAGTTTGATTTTACGAGGTTGTGATCCAATCTCTAAATCTTTGGTATGCATCTTTCATGTTACCACTCACATCTGGCTTAGTGATCGAAAGCAGATGCAGAATCTAATCTCCAGGGCCATCATTCTGTGCATGGCATCTTGGCTGGAGTGCTAAGCGTATTTTGAGATGGTAATAAAATTGAGACCACAAAGCGGTCTGACCACATCACCGGGAAAGGCACATTAACTGTCCTGTTATGTAAAACTGAGAACACCGGGTCAAGAAGATTACTATGTTTATGTGTCATCGAGTTAACCAATTGCGCAACTTGAATTGCAGCTAAATCATGCAGTAGGTTAGTTGCTTTAGTACAATGAATATAATCTAAACTATAAATATAATATAAATGAATGTTCTTACTTACTTATGCCTACTACCCCTTCTGGGCTATAGGCCGTCAACCAGTACTCACCAGCCGTCTCTGTCTTGTGCTTTTCTTACAATTTGACTCCAGCTGTAGCCTCAACCCACGAGGCCTTGGCGCCAGGTTTCTTGGCCTACCTCAACTTTGTGGCTTCTGGAGATCACTGGCTTTCACCACAAGGCTTCATAGAAGTCAATAAAGGAGATTCCTCTCTCCCCAAGGCCAGGATGTCTTTTGTTTTTTTGGTTGAGGTTTCTGTAGCTCGATGTTTTTACCTCGTAGGATAGCTATCCCCACGCATAACCCACCTCCTTTCGCAGCTGAGCTTGGGGCCAGCCATGGCGGAGTTAAATGAATGTTCAGGCCATCTAAAAGTGCAAAATTAGCCCTTTTAAAAGTCTGACTGGCTATTTATAGGGGAGCCAAGGAGATGATAAACAGGAGGCCCTGAAAGTGTAAAAGTAGCGCCCTCCTGGGTGTTCCACCATCCCGTAGAAACAGTCTCAACGTGCTCTTTACCATCCTAAAGAACTCACCGGCTACCTTGTAACAATGGGCAAAATATACAGGAACTTGGGAAATGAGATCATCTTGTACAGGGCTGCCCATCCCCTCAGCAATTTGGGCAGCTTTCTCCAGTGTGCCACAACTTTTTGTATTCCTCTAGAATTCTCTCACATTATACCGTTGAAACTCATGTGGGTCTGTCTTTCAGTAGATCGCTAGCTATGTAAACCCCTCAGGGGTTTCAAGGGTAATATCCAACCATCTGGCCATTGCCAGGGAGTAATGGGGAACATCACTGATTTGTGCCACTTTATCTGTATGATCCAATGTTAGAAATGGGGGTCTCTAGATGGCAAGGGTTTGCATCTTTGTCCAAGTAGGGACCCTTCCTTCTAGTCAGGATAAGGGAGTTACACTCCAAAAATAACCCCTGCTCACCCCCTTGGTAACTTGGCACGAGCAGTCAGGCTTATCTTAGAGGCAGTGTGTAAAGTATTTGCACATAACCAACAGTAATACAATGTAAGCACTACAAAAGGACACCACACCAGTTTAGAAAAATATCCAATATTTTTATATACTTAAGACAAGACCAAAAATGATAAAAATGCACAATACAGTACTTTAGAAATCTTCAGTTATCAAAATAAACTTGAAAAACTGTTCCTTGAAGTCGGTAGCTCCGTCTGGGGCTATCACGGCGTCATGAACAACAAATCCAAACAGTTCTAGCTGACCGTGGCGTCGCGGGCCAGCTACGGTGTCGGGAAGACCCGCAAAATAGTACCTTTAGAAATGCATGGCGTCGGTGACCTCTCGTTGAGCTCTGAAAGCACGGCGTCCGCAGGCGTCGGTTCTGGAGGTTGGTGCAGGAGTCGTCGGGCCCTTGAAGTCACATGCATTGCAGATCGAACTCCTCGTGGTTGAAGTCGGGAGCACCGGCGTCGGCAGGCATCGGGTGCTGCGGTGCGAAGTGCAGGGGTGCGGCGTGCGTTGCCCTCAGGTCGCTGTGCTGCGGTGCGAAGTGATGCGGTGCTCGTCGCGGTGCTGTCAGGTCATAGTGCAAGCAGCGGCGTTGTCATTGCTGAAGCGCTGTTGTGGGCTGACGAACTGGATTCGATGGCGCCGACGTCGGTAGGCCAAGGCTGCGGTGTGGGATGAGGGTGGTGCGTCGTGTAACTTAAGAGCGCTGCCCTCGAACCACGGTGCAAGCAGCGGCGTCAATGTGTGCGTGAAGCATCGTCGTCGGGGATACCAGGGCGACGATGTGAAGCAAGGCGGTGTGGAGTGCGGTGCCCACAGGCCGTGGTGCAAGCAGCGGCTCGGTGGTGGCATCAGCAGGCGTCATCAGTGAGACCAGGGTTGCGGTGCGGCATTGCGGCGGTGCCCTCTGCGGTGCCTTCAGGATACAGAGTCGGCAGCGGCGTCGTAGATGGCGTCGTGTTGCTTTTTCTTCTGTTGCAGCTCAAAACACACAGTCCCCAGTGCTGAGGGCAGAAGAACTTGAAGTCTTTGCTGTTCCTGAGACTTCTTGAACAGGGGGCAAGCTCTACCTCAAGCCCTTGGAGAAACTCACAAAAAGGGACTGCAGAAAGTTCAAGTCCAGTCCTTTCACTGCCCAAGACAGAAGCAGCCACTGCAGGCCAACACAGCAGAGCACACAGCAAAGTGGTAGTTCCTCCTCACAGCTTCTCCAGCTCTTTTTCTTGACAGTCTTCTTGGTCCAAAAGAGTTCTAAAGTTCTGGGGTCTGGGCCCCAATATTTATACCACCAAATCCTTTGTTCTCTGAAGGCAGAGAGAGTCTGTACCAAGCCCAAACCAGTTCTGGCCTCACTGGTGCAGCTTCGTGGCAGGGGGTGGGGACAGCATTGTGCAAGGCAGACCAGGCCCATTCCGTTTCAAGGAAATCTCCTCCCACTACTCTAAATGCAGCCCAGGTCTATTCAGCCCAGCCTGACCCATTAGGCTCTCTGGAGCCACTGCCCCTCTCCAGCCCCTGTCATCCCAAAGCCAGACAGTCAATCCACAACCCCAGCAGAGGCACACAGGATGGCTAAGCAAGAAAATACCTACTTTCTAAAAGTGGTATTTTCAAACACAGAATGTAAGAATCATCTTCACTAAAAGATGCATTCTAACATTCTGAGTCCAGACATACTAAACTTTATTTTTCCACCTTGTTCCCAGGGGTAGTTATGTTTATAAGATGGTATAAACAAACTCCCCATTCTGTCCTATGGGAACAGGCAGCCTTGCAATGGTGAAAAACGAAATACACTGTAATTCACCACCAGGACATGTCACACACATCTGTACATGTCCTACCTTTAACATACACAGCACCCTGCCCACAGGGGTACCTTGGGCCTACCTTAGGGGTGACTGACATGTAGAAAAAAGGGAAGGTTGAGGCCTGGCAAGTGGGTGCACTTGCCAGGTCGACATGGCAGTTACAAACTGCGCACAGACTCTGCGGTGGCAGGTCTGAGTTACCTTTTCAGGGCTACTTCTGTGGGTGGCACAACCAGTGCTGCACGTCCACTCGTAGCATTTGATTTACGAGCCCTGGCACTCTCAGTGCACTTTAACACTGAACAGCAGTGAAAAAGTGCACAGAGACACTAAACCAGCAAAAACAGAGTCAAAACCGGGAGGTCAGAAAGCAAAAAGACAGGGGAAACACGCTAATAGATGCCAAGTCTAACATCTAGAATCTCCCAAATATATGAAGGATCTCGAAAACTCTGTGAATGGAGTTTTCTAGGTCTACCAAATAAAGAAGCAGGCCATCTGCATGCAGGGTGACAACGCCCTACGAGTCCCTTAACCAGGACATCTTTTCTCCCCTATGTTGCCTGGGGCTCCAAAGCAGCGCAAACAACAGAGGGGAGAGTGGACAGCCCTGACATGTCCTCTTTCATCAGAGATCACTGCTTTGACCTTTACCCTTGCTAAACACATGACAGAAACTAAGGCCCAAATCCTAGTTTCTGCAAAATTGCTCCCAGGTGAGGCCACTCCAAAGAGACGAATGCTTTTTCAGCATCTAGGGCCAACAGGATAGTAGGCTCCTAAATATTCTGGTGTCTCATCAGACAGGCAAACAGCCACCGGAGATTGTGTCTTGTAGCTCGTTGTGGCATAAACACTGAGTGGTCTGAGGCGGTTAGTATATCAACGACTTGGCCAAGGCGAGTCACCAGTACCTTGGCCAAAATCTTGGCTTTCGCTCTGATGAACGAAATAGACTTGCTTTGCGAGGCATGCAGTATTCAGTATGGAGTGGAAGCTCCGTGGAAGCTCCGCCCACTCTCCACCCATCTTTTTCATTGGCTTGTGTCTTGAATGCTGCCTTCCGATTGGTTTTAGGCTTGTTAGTCCCTCCTTATGACAGCCATGCCGTCATTTGTGTCCTTCCATGGCTACTGGCCCCTTTACTTCGAGTGTATCACAGCACTACTTTCTTCCCGTGCCCACCCCTCCCACAGTCCGGACCTTCTCGCCTGCGCCCCCCCCGTTGTTCGTGCCTTCTCGCCTGCCGCACTCCCGTTTGCAATGCAATAGGTCTCGCATAAATGCGAGTCCTATTGCATTGCAAATGCTTGTTGGTTGAGAGGTTTCTATCCCTGGGATTGAAAGTTTAGTGTTTTGCTGACTGGGTAGGGTAGGCTGTCCTGCCGCTGGACGGCTGGATTCTCATGCTTTCTCTGTCTGTACTCCTTCTGTTGGTAGGACGCGGGGGCCTCTCTGCTGTTTCTAGTTGAGTTTTGTTGTCACTCGAAGAACATCCATATGTTTAGTTCCCTCCATTAAATCATCCTTGAGTTTGGGTTCTCTCTTTCATATTGTTGATCTTTGTAAGGCGGATTACACTCATGGTGGCTGACCACAAAATAGTTTCTCGGTTACATTTTATGCAAAATAAGCTACTGCACAGAAGAGTGACCCCTCAGACTCGCCCCCTCTCCCCCCCTCTCCTACGTGAGCTCCCTCTGGAGACGCTGCTCACGCTGGACGCAGGTGAACACGCTCGAATCTGTGACGCGACAACGTGGAAGATGTATTTTCTTCTAAATACCGGGTCTTGCCCTGGCTTTGTCGTCCCCTTTGTGTGTTCCTCATTTGGGCCATCCCTCTTTGCACACACCTGCGTGGGCTGTTTTTCTTTGAATACCCTTGCCTTTCCTCAAGCAGCTCCTTTTTTGTGCCCCATAGTTTGGTGCGCGCTCTACAAATACCTAGACATTCATCCGTTGGGCAAGTGCTGAGAAGCCGTCGCTGGCAGGTGCACGGCACCTCGGGGTGCTACAGGGCACAGTACACCCACCTCTTCTAGCGGGGGACATGCAAATCTAAAGGCGGGCTCACAAACTGTAAAACGATCTAGACCCCAGGCAGTTTTTTTCGGCCCGCGCAGCCTCCATATGAAATGTCCTACTCCCAGATCTCGCCCTCTCGACTTGCTGCTCTGAGTCACAAGAAACGCAAACGCCTTCCAGTCATTCCCCTGACGCGGTCTTGCACCTGTCTCCACAGTGCCTCGCATTCAGTCCCTCCCCAGGCGCTACGGAATGTGCCCCTAATGTCTACAGTGCGTGTTTCTCTTCGGAGCAGCGTTCCTTTCACAGGCTGTCTCTGCTCTCACCACGCGCTCCCACCCGAGGCTTGCTCGGCTCTCAGGGGCATATTTACGTTCCCTGGCGCATCCCTGCATATCAGCAGGGATGCGCCAGGGAAAATGCGTCACGCAAGTTTACCCTTGCGCCACGTCCGATGCGCCGCATTTACAATGCAGCGCATCGTGGCGCAAGGATAAGCAGATGCGTGACGCATCTGCCGGCGGAAGGTTGGCGCAGTGCTGAAGTTGTGTCGAAAGCGCGACGCAACTCCAGCACTGTTCCAACCTTCCCTATCCCTAACATGGAGCGTCAATCCTTACGCCTGCTTAAAGCAGGCGTAAGGATTTGACGCACCAGCGTCGGAAAAGTGACTGCGTGAAATCTTGTAGATTTCACTACGTCACTTTTCCGAGGCGTTCCTGCGCCGCAACGCCCCCCCCTGCGCCGGTACGCCCACATGAAACCTGATGCAGGTTTCATGTGGCGCAGGGGTTTACTACGTGACGCATCTCCCTAGATGCATCACGTTGTAAATATAGCGCAACGCGGCGCATGGTTTGCGTCGCCGCTGCGTCACATGCGTGACGCAACGGCGGCGCAAAAGTGGCGCAAGGGGCTTGTAAATATGCCCCTCAGATTTTAGAGCTCTCATTTTAACGTTCGTTGTTTCTTTGGGGGGGGATGCAGTGCACACACCTGGACTCCCTTAATACTGACAGGCACTACTGAAAGCAAAGGAGCTCACTCCGCGGAGGCGGTAGAACACTGAATGGGTCTACCGGAGGACGCTCACACTGCCGAGGTGCCAGAGCACGGACAGGGCACTGTTGAGATCTCGAGCGCTTACAGGGAATTGCTGGAGGGAGCGCACACTGCCCACGGGCTAGAGTGCTGCTGAAGAAAGCGTAGACTGCCAGGCGCTAGGATTCCGAGACGAGAGGGCACAGCTGGGGAAGCTCCCACTGCTGTCGTGCTAGAGACCTGAGCAGGCACTGCTGAAGGACACACGCACTCTCGAGGCGCTAGAGCGCTGACAGTGCACTGCTGGAGGGATCTGCTCAAACTCTGGAGCACTTAGGGGGTACTGTTGAAGGACACACTCTTGGGGCGCGAGAGCACGGACAGGGCACTGCTGGAGGACGCTCACACTGCTGAGTTACTATTGCACTGGCAGGCACTTCTGGGGATAGCTTACACTGCAGAGATTCTAGTAGATTAACAGGATCATTCAGGAAGAAAATTATGTGGCTGAGTAGAATTGGGCAAGGTAGAAAACGTACGAGGAGAGCCGAGACAGGGCTGAGCAATGGATATGGCTTGGTTCTAAGACCAAAACATGAGCCGAGCCAGCAAAACTTCTCATTCAGATAAGCCAGAGGGGGTGCAACTGGGGTGAGTGAACAGGATAGCGGCAGACTGACCCATTGCTGGACGTGGACAGGCTGTGACAGCCTGGTGCCCTGATAGCAATGCTTAATTTGTAACATCATAAGTGCCGGTGCCCAAGGTTTTTCTTAAACACCGGTGGCCAGCGTCGCAGAATATTGGGGTTGCAGACTATCAAAGCTGTCTAGTTAATCCCACTTCCTGCCTCTTCCGTACACCACTCTACACTTCCTGCCCCTTCCGTACACCACTCTACACTTCCTGCCTCTTCCGTACACCACTCTACACTTCCTGCCCCTTCCGTACACCACTCTACACTTACTGCCTCTTCCGTACACCACTCTACACTTCCTGCCTCTTCCGTACACCACTCTACACTTCCTGCCTCTTCCGTACACCACTCTACACTTCCTGCCTCTTCCGTACACCACTCTACACTTCCTGCCTCTTCCGTACACCACTCTACACTTCCTGCCTCTTCCGTACACCACTCTACACTTCCTGCCTCTTCTGTACACCACTCTACACTTCCTGCCCCTTCCGTACACCACTCTACACTTCCTGCCTCTTCCGTACACCACTCTACACTTCCTGCCTCTTCCGTACACCACTGTACGCTTCCTGCCTCTTCCGTACACCACTCTACACTTCCTGCCTCTTCCGTACACCACTCTACACTTCCTGCCTCTTCCGTACACCACTCTACACTTCCTGCCTCTTCCGTACACCACTCTACACTTCCTGCCTCTTCCGTACACCACTCTACACTTCCTGCCCCTTTATTTCACTCTTGCGGATTATTTTTAATTTCTGCTTTCTCCACTTGTCATTGTTTGTCCCTCATTCTCTTCCTCCTTTTTCACCCATTTCTGCTTTTCTCGCTCTTCTGGGTCAAAGTCCGATGATTAAAATTAAGCTCTGGTCCCCAAAACCAACTGCTGGTGAGCCCCCCCCCATGCAAGTATTTGCTCAAATTAACCACTGCCTGACAGGCAGTCCCACTAAGGCACATTTGATAATATGGCACACCTGTCGTTCACACCAGCCTGTTGCAGTCTTAGCTCTCTTTCACTGTATTTCTTTCCTTCTCTGTTTTTTCTCTTCTCTCCCATGTCACTCTGCCCCCAGCCCACCCCCCATGGCAATTTTCACTCCTTTCTCCCTCACCAGGCTTTCACATGCGTCCCTCTCTGCCCTTCTCATCCTAACCACTATCCCCCTTCCTTGGCCTATTTCTCCTTCTCTCCAGTTTCTCCTCTCTCACTCATGCCAAGTGCTGGCAATGTCGGGGTTGGAACTTGGAAGAAGACCCCCTGGAAAAAGCGTGAGCCGAGCTCGAGTGGCAGTGTCTCACCCACCTCTCCTGAAAGGCGCTGCTAAGCAGACGCTTTCACTGCTGGGGCCCTACAGCACTCCCAGGGCCCTGCTGGAGTCCTACAGCACTCACAGGACACTGCCGGGGTTCTAGAGCACTCCCAGGACACTGCCGGAGGCCTATAGTAGGCACTCCCAGGACACTGCCGGAGGCCTATAGTAGGCACTCCCACGACACTGCCGGAGTCCTACAGCACTCTCAGGACACTGCTGGGGCCCTACAGCACTCCCAGGGCACTGCTGGGGCCATACAGCACTCCCAGGACACTGCTGCAGTCCTACAGCACTCTCAGGACACTGCCCGAGTCCTACAGCACTCCCAGGGCACTGGGTTCCTACAGCACTCCCAGGGCACTGCTGGGGTCCTACAGCACTCTCAGGGCACTACTGGACTCCTACAGCACTCCCAGGATACTCCTGGAGTCACCGAAAACCAGGACCCTGCAGGGGGAAGCACACACCAGTGCTTAATTTGAGCTGGTGGTTGCTGGTGGGTGCTGGCACTTATTTTTTCACATCAGACATTTACAGAGAGCAAGAGGGAAAAAACACACAAAGCGGAAAGAAAGGCAGAAAAAACAGCACAAGGGGAGAAAGCAGGAACCTGCAAGAGGGAGATAAAAGGGGAGGGAGAGCCTGGTGGTGGATTAAAGAGGCATGAGGTGGATTTAAGACTATGCAGCCTTGGTGTTCAGTGTGTCAACACAATAGCACTGGCCGCAGCTTCTGAAGAGAGTTTTGGGCACCAGCACTCATTCTTTTACAGACTGTGCTCGCTGGCACTGACTCGAAGACTGTAACTGAATTAAGTTATAACTAGAGATGGACGTAACTCGTGTAATTCTGTGTAGCGTAATCACACCGAATTACCCAAAAATTCAGTGAGATCACACAGAATTACGCAAGAAGTGTGATTCTGAATTTAGCGCTATTTCTTATTGCAAAAATGCCGTCTCACATGCATTTTCCTCTAAGAAATAGCGCTCACATGGTGGCTGATGTCTCAATAGGTCTCAAAACCCGGCCTCACGGCAACTCTGACTTAAACGGCAACAACAGACATGAATGTACTCACAGACACCTTCCCACACACTTATCCTTGTTGACACACATCTGCACAATATACACGTGCTCATGCTGGCATGCATACACAGTCCCCCCATACACACCTTCACACGCAACCCTTACCCACGCTACGCATAAAGACCACACCTCTCACAAGAGTCCACATACAAAGCCTGCCTTAAGTGACATGCACACAGTGGCGGCTGCTCTAATTTTGGCGTGGTGAGGCAACACGGAAGGGCACAGGAGATGGGGTGAGGGGAAAAAAATTTAAAGAAAAAAACGTACCTGCTCCTGCGTCCGCCGCCTCGGTGCTCCTCTTTCGACGCTGGTCACGCTGCACAGGCTCCCAGGGGGCAATCACAGCACTGCTTTCATGCTGGTAATACCAGTGTGAGAGCAGCACTGTGATTGGCCTGAGCGGGCTGACTTGACGCTCGCTCAGGCCCAGGGAGGCTGGGGCTTTTTTTAACCCGGCTGTACAACCGTTGTCCGTGTTGCCTACCATCATTTGCAATGCAAAAGGTCTCGCATTTACGCGAGTTTGAGCTATTGGCATTGTAAATGACAATGCCTTTTATTTATGTTTTGGTTTTTAAAACATAAATAAAACCCATTGTCATTTACAATGCTAATAGCTTAAACTCACATAAATGCGAGCCCTACTGCATTGCAAATGCTTGTTTTTAAAATGACCACTATTGTTGCCATGCTCAAATCCTGTGGTAGGCTGACCACTCTTTTGGCCTCTTCTAACATGTTCTTGAGTGTTGCCGTTCTCATCAAACATTTGAAGAATTTACTCTTCAACTTTCGAGTAACTTTACTATTTTTGGCTACTCACAAAATATGAGTGTAAAGTTACTCAAAAGTGTAAGCTTACACGTCTCAAAGAGGGTGGAGACAAATTTACAAGTATAACTTAGTACCACCAGAAGGAAACCGTAGTAAGTCCAGCACCACATGTGGTCAACCACTGATACTGCAACACCGTCCCACAGAAAATAAGGGAGACAGGAAATTTTAAAAAACATGGAAAATAATGTTGTATTAAATTAAATTATTTAAAAGAGTTAAAAAGATATATAGCTATAACCTAAAGTTTAAAAATATCTAAGCATAGAACAGATTTATTATTTAATTATAAAATATTTTTACAAGCTTTTTAATTTGACAGTGCAGGGATAGCAGGCTTGTTGCAGTGGCCATCCTGTCAACCAATCTACAGCATCCCTCAATCCTTCACAGCAGTAGAAATTACTTTTATTTGATTTAGTTTAAAAGTAATTTCTACTGCTGTGAAGGCTTGAGGGATGCTGTAGATTGGTTGACAGGATGGCCACTGCAACAGGCCTGCTACCCCCGTGCACTGTCAAATTAAAAAAGCTTGTAAAAATATTTATAATTAAATAATAAATCTGTTCTATGCTTAGATATTTTTTAACTTTAGGTTATAGCTATATATCTTTTAACTCTTTTAAATAATTTAATTTAATACAACATTATTTTCCATGTTTTTTTCCACACGCAATTATCCACAAATGCTATCGCTGCCTCTGTCATCCACAAAGTGCTGTCATTGCCACTGACAGCACCTTTATTTGTGCCTCTGCCATCATCCCTGTTCGTGTCATCAAGGATGCCTCTCCATCAGCCATTGGCCTAACTCCAGCCTTGAATGTCTTATTTAGGCCCACTAACTTCCTACCCTGCAGGCGCATTGTTTTTATATCAAGCAAGCATTTTTGCCCAGACTGCCCTTGTGTCAGTATCCTCGACATGCTAATCAATAAATTACATATCTCACAATGGATTTCAGTTGTCTCATGCGTTCCAGATCTGGACTAACTGAATATAGTGCTGGGTGTGTGTGTACGCTAGTATTTACCGTACGGAAATGCCTCTTTTTGCATGATCACTCCCAAGTTTGTGGACTGATACTGCTGGCTTTTCGATTCTGAAGGTGCACGGAGGCCAGCTAAAGATGCCTCAGTGCCATTGCTCTGACCCTTAAAAGGTATATGTCTGATTGGCTCACCCCTAATTGGCATAAGTTGGTTATAAGTTATAAGTCCCTAGTATATAGTACCAAGGGTACCTAGGGCCTGTAAGTTAAAGTGTCTCTTATGAACTTCGGCACTTATTGCGACACCACGAGTGTGACAAAGCAAAGTGTGTCTCCATGTCTGCCACTGCAGGCTGGTAAAGCAGTTTGAAACTGCCAACTCGGCTTGCCATTTAAAGAAATGGTAAAGCCCAAACCTTACTTTTTAATATATATAAGCTACCCTTAAGGCAAGCCTAACAAGCCATAAGGCAAGGTGCTATATAATTAAAAGTATTATATGTGTTTTTACATGTGCTGACAGTAAAACCCCACGTTGTTGTTTTTACTGCAAAAAGGCTGGCAGCCCCATTGACGAGTACAGGGTTACACGCTGACAGCCCTACAGTGCTAACTTCTGAATGGGACTACTAAATATAATACTTCAAGTATTAAAAGAATCATTGCATTAAACCCAACTTGATGGTCAAGTCGAATTTAATGTAATTTGTGCACAAATGGCAACTTTAGTAAATAGCTGCTTTGTTGCCCAAAGTATTCCAGTGACTGTTTACAGTTGCTGGTCGTTAGATAATCTTCTGGCCTTCGGGGGGGGTTGTCTTGTCAATGACTTTCACGAAGGAACACAAAGGGCCTGCTGTTGGAAGAGGTGTGGCATTTCCCTGGCAGGAAGGCCAAACAGAGTGTGAGCTTAAACGGTGAGCTTCAAAGGGGAGACCGCCTTTGAAGGGCAAATGGTGGAAACACACGAGAGGGCTGCTCTTTTGATATTGAAGATAGATTGGCATCGAGGACAGATGGGGAAGACATGACTAAACATTTTTTTTCTGTGGGCATCGTGGCATGTTGCTCCTGGGTAGCCACACCTCTGGAGTGGGCTAGGGAGCTCTCCACACAAAGAGAATGGTTCTGCTATATTGGGAGAGGGCAGAATGGTTCATCCTGGGCTAGCTAGATGCCACACTTTACAGGAAGTCATCACTAGGCAGGAGGGGACCTGGTAGCCCATTGGCTAGTAGTGGCCACATCCCAGTGAAGGCACAATCTGGGCATAAAAGTAGCACGCCTGGCACCCAGACCTCAGGTCACATCTGTACTGAAGAGTGGACTGAAGAAGGAACGCCGTGCTGTTCCCTGGACCTGGCAAAGAGAGGCTGCATCAAGATTGGACTGGACGTGTTGCTCCTTGGGCTAGCAAAGAGTGGGCTGTGTCTGTGGTGCCCTGCTCGAGGAAAAGTCATCCACAGATCGAGACAGAAAAAGTGACTTCAAAGCCGAAGAAGCTGTCTTGGCGAGAACACCTGACTGCCTCTGACCACCAACGTGCAGACTGGGAGACTGAGTCCCAGGCCCTTAAACGTTGCACTCGAGTTTGTGGACCAGGGAGAGTCATCGGAGTACAGTTTGGTTGCCCAAGATGGACGTTATCACCAGTTAAAGGAAACTGCTGATTTCACTGTAACCAGAGACCAGGGGACCATTGTTTTTTAGCTGGACTTCAAGCAGACTTTGAGGGACATCGACCCCTATGGTCAAAGTCGCTCCACTGTATTTGTGGGCTGAGGAGTAGCCCCAGGAAGACCCCCATCACCGGATCAGCATTCTCAGCATCCTTCAGCATCCTGTATCCCTTACATCAGGACCATTCCATTGAAGTCAATGGCGGTTCGCCTATAGAACCTGATCTGGACTGGAGACTGCTTTGACTGTGAGGTAACTGTTCAAACAAACCTCTTTGGCCTCTGTGACTCGCTCCCTGATGCAGTTATTTGCCCAAAGTGGGCCGGAGAATTTTACAATTTAGTAAATATTTTCCAAAATGTTCAAAGTTGACCGTGAGCATGATCCATTACAATGATTTAATGCGCTGAATAAAAAAAGCAGTGATTTATTGTCCCATTAAAAATGTATATCTCCAGAACCCTATGGTGGATTTTTAACATTGAGGTGACTATTTAAAGATACAAATACAGCCTATTTTTTATAAATTGGTGTCATATTTTTGTTGAGTCTTGTTTCTTTCTTATTCAACTGTTCTGCTACTTCTTAATGCTTTACAAAAGTTGCTTTGATAAAGCCTGACTGCTCTGAGCCACAGATTCCCAGGGTTGAGCTTATGCTTTTCAAACACGTCTGACTGGACCCAGTACCCATAGTGAGTTTATTGCACAGTGAGGTCTCACAACCACACCATCGCTTCCCTCACATTCACTTACATGAAAATGATGATGCTGGTGTCTATATGGAGGCCTAACTTGCTTGAGTTTCAGTGCGGGTGGGGGTGTTCACTGACCTGTGGCTGTGGTATAGGTGGATCTGATACCTGTCAGTGCCTCAGGTGCACGGTGTTCTCTTTCATCTCTTCACAGGAGTTTGAAGGGGTTCAGCCGAAGCCCACCTCCAGGTGTAGATGCTTTCCCTCTCCTGGTAGCCACTTTCTCCTTGGCCCTCACACCATAACACCCTATTCTAATTTCCCCAGTGTTGCGGTGCCTGGCTTTAACAGCATGTATTCCTTTCAGGCTACCAAGCCATAGTGGTCTCAGGAACTGTTGGGGATGATTTCCCAAACAGTTTCTTAGAGTTGGACACACACTGCTGCACCAGTATCTAATATCAGAAAACATGTCATGTCTCTCCCTGCCTCTATCTCTTTCAGGGAATCTTGGCCTGCCAGGATGGGGTTAGATTCTGCTGCTGTGGACTCCTGCTCCAGTGCCTGTGAGCTCTCTTGGTCAGCACTGAGCTCCAGGGTGTCTCTTTCCTTGTTGTGGTGTCATCAGTCGCTTTCAAGGCAACATTCCCCATTCGCTACTGCCAATTTGCAATTTGCAACTGCTAAAGAATCGCATTTTGTTAGTATATTGGGTCCTAAAGGCTCCTACTAACAGCTGTTACTAACACCTGACTTAAGGTACTCAGTTAACTGATCCTGGAAGGATGAGAGCTGGTCTTGTTGGGATTAGAATGATCTCAGATGCAAGTTTTTTTAACACCCTGAACAACCCTGCTGATGAACAAGATCTGAAAGTCATGAAGCCTCAAACAACCTCATTATCTGGCAATTTAATGGCTCATTTTCTGACTCAATACCTACTTGTCATTTGGAAAGAAAAATCTTACTAATTGGCCTAGGACATGCTAATTAGGCTCCAGCATGCTTGTTAACTGAGCCATTAAAAGCATCCAGATAATTCACCCAGTAAAATGCTATTAATTGGTCCAGTAAATTGTCATCATTCACTTTGAACTTAATACTTGCTAAAAGCTACTTGATGACGTCTCCACCTTCACACAGTAGCCACCCTTAGAGCCACTCTGGGTGACCCTACCTACACATGTGAGCGACCAAACTCCCAGTCACCAACTCCAATGTTATCCAGTCCTATCAACCCCTATCTGCTTCCACAACCAGAAAGACATCCCCAAACCAACCACAGCACACATCCCACCAACACATTCACCCTTGTCTGACCCCTCACCAGCACCTTTGTTGATATGTTTCAGTATTGAAAGGTGCTTCACTGTGAAACGGAAGAGGTGGGCTCTCGGGTGGCAACGCCCACTCAAACTAGTCAGCAGTAGGGGACCTGGGAGGGCTCTGTTCTTGGTCTCCCAATGCACCTGAATTTGACACTGCCTCTGCTGTGTTCAGAAACTGAGGTCTATTCCTTGTAGCCTCTGCCCCCTGAAATTTGTTTATTTGTAGTTTACTCACAGTGTGCAGAATTTTTATTACTTTTGCAACCTGTTTGAGTAAGCATATGACATGTCATTTCTGTTTTCCTTACACTTATGCCAACCACTGAACTTTCTATTACATGAGACTTGGGTCCAGATTTATAAAATTGTCATTCAACGCAGCGTCGCACCCAAAGGTACTGCGCTGCATTGCGTGACAGGAAGAGAGAGCAGGAGAAAACCGTATCTATAGAGATATGGCACTCTCCTCCCCTCTGCCTAGCGCTGGCGCAAACTTCTGCTGCCGAGCATCACACACACGCCTTTCCGCCATAGAGCAAAGGTGTCTGTCTGAGTCTACTATAGGTTTTGTACTCGAAGAGTACCCTTCAAGTAGACAGTTTTAAAACTTTTCCTACCTTGTATGTGTGGAGTACAGTGCAGCACACATGTAAAGTCAGGAAAGAAAAGAGAAATGAAAACATTTCTCCTTTTAACACCTGCTTTTCAGCACCATTGTGTTTAGAGCAAAACCCTACTCAAGCTAATGTTAGTAGATAGGGTTTTGTGTCAAAAAGCATCTGTGGTTGCATGGGAACGCTGATGTATTACCTGTGTAATGCCCCCAAAACACTAATTAACGCAAAGCAGCGCTTCACGCTTGTTTGCATTACTTTTCCACATAAACCAACTCAAATACAATTGTAAATCCCCAAAAAGATTTTGCATCGTGTTTGTGTTGAAAAAATAACGCAAACACGACGCAAAATCTTTGTAAATCTTGGCCTTGGTTTGAGCAGAAAATGTCTTACGGAAATGTGAAACCGAATGTGTGCTGCAGCCACATGCGTGCTCTGGCAACCTTCTTTGTGTGACTTTAGAAATTGGCTGTGTGCACGTTTGAGCTGGTAACTCACAACCTTTTGTCGATAACTGTATACCTCTCTTGTGAGTTTCCCACGGTTGTCCTCCCTTGCGAGATATGCATAAAATCTAAAACTATCACGACAGTTATGCCAGATATCGGTATCTGTACAGCGGCTTCAACATCATGTTTGTGGATGAAGGGTTGAATGTTATGTAGCAGCTTCAGTTAAAATCTGGCAAAAGTGATATCTGTGATATGGAGGTCAGGATTGAGGAAGCTATCCGGCATGATGCCTAGGGATATGGCTGATTTCACAACCTAGGGGAACCTGTTTAGGGACTGTAGCTCAGCGATCCAGCCAGAAGGCAGGATCTTAGAGCTGTTGGGTGATAACCGCAGGAATTGAGGAGCAGATTTATGGGGATTTGCCGTAGGGCAGCGCAGCAAGTCCCCTTGCTGCGCTGCCCTACGTCAAAGATTAAAGGGCGGGAATGCACCACATTTATCTAATACAGTGCATTCCTGTCCTTTCCCCCTGAGCTGGCGCCGTTTCAGCAGCCTAGCGCCAACACAGGCACCCTTGCACTATGGTGCGAGGGTGCCTGCGTTGTCAGCAGGATTGTTTTTGTGCAGGGGCACCTTCCTGCACAAAAACAATCCTGGGAGGTCTTTTTCCTCTCTCTATTTGTGCTGCAGAATGCAGCACACAGGGAAAGAGGAAAAAAACGAGGAGAAATAAAGTAATTTCTCTTCGTTGCAGGCATAAGGTTTTGGCTCATTCCCGGTTTTCATGGTCTTGTAAATCTGGGGAAGAGTCAAAATTCATGGGTATTGCGTGGGAGAACCCACCGCAACGCCCAGGGAACTCCTCCCTAGCGCAGAGTAAGGCAACACAGCAATTTGCGCTGCCTTGCCTTACTCCATATCTACGAGGCCATTTAAAGCCATGTAAGTGGCTTTGCGTCACCTCATAAACATGATTCTGTGGTTTGCCTCACCGGAGCGTCACAAAAAGTGACACTATGGCAGCACAAGGAGCTCATAAATATCCCCTTCCGTCTCCTGAAGGGTAGGCTTAAGTTTCATCTTGGTCATGAGCTTATGCCAGACATCATCTCTTCTATCGGTCTTGAAGTGCAGCTGCGTATCATCCTCATCATCTGTATACTGACACGACTCAGTGACACTGGCCACACTCAGTACATGCATCAATGATTTTAGTATCAGGAGTTGATGGCTCCACACATTGCATCGGCGGATGGTCCTTGTGAGGGATTTCAGTGGCCCCAGAAAGTCCATTCAGTAAGGAGCCTAGTAAAAAGCCCAGTTACCCAACAAACTGCCTTTACAAAAACTTTAAAAAGTATTAAAGGCTTTCTGCAGCTCTCCAAAACATGCTGTTCTGATCCAAACAAAAGAGATGACAACAAAAACTGGAGTTAAAAAATGATGCAGACCAAGCAACACATTAGTCACTCTATTGTGCCCTGCTTCCTGCAGTGTCCTCACTCATCATTAGCGAGCTCTCTCTTCCCATTCCATCGCATCACTAGCATCCCACTCACGCCTCTGTGCCGCTCGCTTCAGCAGCATCGGCAAGGCACCTGATCCCATCCCCATGCATCAATCCACCCATCCTTCATCTGTAAAGTGACATATTCTCAGCTCTCACCTGAATGGTACTGCTCCATCGCCCCATCTGTCACCTTCTTACCACTGGCAGGCAGCATGCAGCTATCCACCTGCAGCATCACCCTCTGGTACCCAGTCACCTCAGGATTCACCTGTATGTTGCTTTTTCATCGCCCCATCTGCCACCTTCTTACCACTGGCAGGCAGCCATCCACCTGCAGCATCACCCTCTGGTACCCAGTCACCTCAGGATTCACCTGTATGTTGCTTTTTCATCGCCCCATCTGTCACTTTCTTACCACTGGCAGGCAGCCATCCACCTGCAGCATCACCCTCTGGTACCCAGTCACCTCAGGATCCACCTGAATGTTGCTTCTCCATCGCCCCATCTGTCACCTTCTTACCACTGGCAGGCAGCATGCAGTCATCTACCTACAGCATCACCCTCTGGTACCCAGTCACCTCAGGATTCACCTTTATGTTGCTTTTTCATCGCCCCATCATTCACCTTCTTATCACTGGCAGGCAGCATGCAGCCATCCACCTGCAGCATCACCCTCTGGTACCCAGTCACCTCAGGATCCACCTGAATGTTGCTTCTCCATCGCCCCATCTGCCACCTTCTTACCACATGCAGTCATCTACCTACAGCATCACCCTCTAGTACACAATCTCCGCAGAATTCATATAATTCAGTCAATCAACCATACATTTATAAAGCGTGGTAAATCACCTGTGAGGGTCTCAAGGCACTGGAGGTGGAGGCCTTAGGACATTAGCCCTTAGACTTCCATCTTGCTAATAGTGAGCTGCAGCACATGCATTTCATCTTACCATTGACATGCTGCACATGCCTTTTATTTGCAGGAATGCAGCCCCTCAATCTATAAACTCCTATTTGAACTGCAGCAGCCTCCTCACCTCACATCTCACCGTTGGCATGCACCAACCCCCACCCATCCTCTTCTCCTTTCCATTGACTGCATCATCCCACCTCCCTCACCACTGACAGACAAAGCCCTGCCTCTCAAGGGCAAACACCGGTCTCTTAAACTCATCCACTCCATTTACTTGCACCCACCCTTGCCCAAAACGAGGCCGTAGACCTGCAGGACCCTTCTCGCCCCCCCCCCCATTGCCCCGCTTTCCTCTCTATTGATTGCCCTCTCCTTACCACTGACCTCTAAGACTCTACCTGTCCTCAGCACAGACGTAGTTCCGCCATTTTCCTCCACCCTCGCCCCAATTCTCCTCATTGCCTTGCTGTACAATTCTCTCGATCCCCGGCATTAACCTGCAGCCTTCTCCTCACCTCACACCAAGCCCTCTCTCCTTCGCCCCACCAATAAACCACAGGGCTTGTGCCAAGGAGCAGGTGCCGCAGACCTTTCCCGGCCATGCGCTGGGAATTGCTCACGTGGCTGCTAAGGAAGATGGTCCCCCATTCATCCATCCAGCCGTCATCATCAAACCCTTGGGAGTCCTTTAGCCCCAGCTGCCGGGTCAGCTAGTCCTCTGAGCTCACCTTGTAGCCGAGCATGGCAGCCCAGAGGACTGCAGCCCCAAGGGGGTGACTGCTGCCCCTGCTCCAGGGGCCCCGGTTCCTCATCCTCCGAACTGGCCCTCCTTTCACATTTTCTGCTGCAGCTGCCACCTGATTAAAAATGGCCAGAGAATACCTACAGCTCAGATGGTCCAAGATGGACCTCCTCAGAGCTTCTGTAAACCCAGGCAGGGCGAAAAAGTCTGTCTTTTGATCACTGGAGGGGCAGCAGCTCCAGGAGCGGCTTGGAAGCAGCCACAGTCATAAAAACACATTAATTATCAAAAGGGAAGGGAGCACAGAGCAGCTGCTCAGCCATTGTCCGTACCCTGCTGCACTCACCAGCATCCGCTCTCCATACGCCGCCGCACCATTCCGTTTGGACAGGTCGGCCATCTTAGGAGCAGGGAGTTCTCACTGCATCATGACACACTGGAGACGCCCTCCTGCTGCTGGTGGACACTGCATAATCAGACTCTTGCTGTGTTTATTGATGATGTGACCGGTACTGCCGCTGTTGGAGGCTGTGGTGCCACAGTACTGGGCTCTGGGGCACTGTGCACTGTACTGGAACTACTTCAAAAGTTAGTAACACAACTGCTGCTCAATCAAATGCAGAACTACCACAAAGCGTAAGGTCAAAAAAGGGGTGGGGACAAAGTTCCTATACCTGTACTCCATTTATTAATTCTTTTTGTGATTGCATAACGTCCGGTAGACAGTTAAAATAGCCTCTAGCCAGACCTAACAAAAGCAGCCAAAATGTAGTAACCATTTCAATAGGATCCCTCCGCTCTTAACACTTGGCAGGTCGCCGTGGCTTCTAGCATATGTAGGGTTTGTAGTAAAAGGTTTTTCAGTGCAGAGAGTATGCCCTAATGTTTGGCCTGAAGCTCACTGTGCAGTAAGACTCAGGGCCTGATTTAGATCTTGGCGGACGGGTTGCTCCATCACAGCGGTGAGGGATATCCCGTTCGCCGAAATATAATCCCATGATATCCTATGGAATTTATATTTCAGTGGACGGGATATAATCTGTCCACCAAGAGCTAAATCAGGCCCTCAATCTGCAGCTCACTGATGAAGCCCAGCAAGGCCAGAACCATTTTCGGATTGTTGTGTTCCTTTTCTGAGGGTGAGTAGGTATAGGCTAGGTACTGAGGTTGAACTGCACCCAACAGGCATGGGCTGGGTTGCTTATGGTTGGTCTCTGCCTGGTCCATTGAGCAAAGAATGATGGACGTGAATGTGGCCTGGAAATATGATCAGTGGCTCAGATTAATTAATGCATTCCATACAGTGCTTAATTTGTAAAAAAAAAGTAAGTGTCAGGGCCCTTCTCAGGAAGCCACTGCAGCCTGCAGCACCCTTTGCCCCTGCCAGACCTGCCAGTGACAGTACCAACACAAGTACTAACCACAGTGGCATAACGAAACTTGAGGGGGCCCCTCTGCAAAGTACACCAAGGGGGCACCTTCTCCCCGGCTCACCACCTACCACTTTTGCTGAGGGGGCCCCCTGGAGCTCGGGGACCACTCCGCATCACGGGGCTGCGGGGGCTTATGTTATGCCACTGACAAACCATCGCACTGCTAGAAGCGTGACAATTCAAACTATCCCAGGCCACCCAAAGATATACTAATGACAGCGACAGATGTTATTCATTTTTAATGTATACTGACATATGAAAAATTGTTGTGCTTATCTCAAAATTTGACAGACAGCGCCACCATGTGGGGGACTGTCACTAGAGCCAGTGCTGACAATTAAGTGCTGGTGCTGAGCACCAGAAACCACCTGCTCAAATTAAGCACTGATTCCATCCATCACTTTATGTTTTTGTCAATGAGATGCCCTATGTGAGCAGGTATTTCAATTGACAGCAGGGGGTACCATAGCACATTATGCCGCAGGACTCATGCTGGACCTCACTGATGAGAACCAAAAAAGCCAAAACATGCCTGTGATGCCTTATGTTTCGGTTCAGTGGGGATGTGACCTAGGGCTGGAATGGCTCTATTTTAGTGGGGCCAAAACGAATCCCTGTTTATGGTGACAGAGTGAGCAAGAAACGGTGAACTGGAATACTGCCCCGAGTAATTACCAAGGGCCCAGGTTAATTTAAGCATTCCATCCAATGCTTTTTTTGTTTTTCTCAGTGAGATGTCCTAAATGTGCTGGCCATGCTCAGACGTGGGTCACATAGCTCTGCATGCGATATAACTAAAGCTGCACCCCACTGACAACGCCAAAGAAGGATGGCACCTCTGAGTATTGTGTGTTCCTGTTCACAGGGAGTGTGGCCTAGCAGTATTGCATTATTTGTATTGTTTTTGATTATAAAGCACACATATACAGAAAAGCTTCTTGGAGCTAAAACCAGAGTGAAATAAAAGAGATAAAACAACAAATGAATGTAAATTAAACCAATGAGATTTTAAACATTTTTGTGTTTAAATCTGTTTATTGGTTTTTCAGAGAAATTAAAAAAGGGGGTGACATAGTGCACATACAGGAGAAAAGAAAACATACTGCAATCAAGAGTGTTATTGGAGTAGTGTCAATGAGTCCCTCCCATATAGGTTAGAAACAGTGTTGTAGGGACCGTGTGGGTCGTCGTCATGGTGTGACGTGAATGAGTTGTGTATAGGCGTGTATGCGCGTGCGTCGGAAGCAATGACAGTCCGGAAAGCAAAGAAAAGGGGGGGCAGGGGCTGAAGAGGTGGGCATAAGGGGGTATGGATGAGCGCCCATCGGGCCAGAAGAGCCTCAACCATGCATGGGGTAGTGAAGGGTTGCGGTTCGTCGTCAGTGATTGGAAGTGGAAGGAAAGGCCCCTGCGAGCAATCACATATAGGGGCCTGCAGGAGGCCCAGAAATTCAGGAGTTAGAGCTAATGTTGTCACACAGTTCTATGGGAATCTGGGCCGGTGGGAGAAGATGGTTTATGTGGTGCTCAGTGGAGCAGGGAGCTCCATATATCAGGGAAAAAACGCTCCTGATCGTTCAATCGGTCTATCAGGTGTTCAACTGCAGCAGTGAGCGCCACACTCTCCAGCCAGCCCTCCTGAGTCAGGGTAGCGGGTGTAGACCATCGTCGGAGTATGCACAGTTTAGCAGCTATCAGTACAGGGGCTAGCCAGCGGTTCTTGTGTGTGGTAAGATCCGGCAGGCCTCAGTGTCATAAGGGATTGACAGCAGAGCCTGAAGGGGGATGATATGTCAAAGGTTGTCTCTCAAGAGGCAGTCAACACCATTGGAAAAGGGATTGAGCACCAGGCAGGACCAGAGAACGTGCAGTATGTTGCAGCCTCTCTGGCGACAGCCGGGCTCTGTGCAGTTTGGACGGACAACAGTGCCAGGCTTGCAAAACTTTGAAACAGTAAAACTTCCCCTGCCATGCCAGGCCAGGAGTCATTATCAATACTTCGGAGCATAATCGACTTGTAGTCGAGTCTGCCATTAGGCCAAGAGTTGGCGTTCCAGAAATTTGAAAACAGTTTTGACACTAGGAGGTTGTAAAAGCCAGAGATCATTGCACCAAGTAGGAGTGAAGTGAGGAGGGAGGTGAGGACAAGACCCCTAAGTGGTTTTGGGAGTGGAGGCAATGTCTGAGCTGAAGATATCTCCAGAAGTAAGAGCATGGGAGTTGGTACTCCGCGGCAAGATCTGCAAAAGGCTTAATGGTGTCCTCTTTCATTAGATGTTGTATTTCCAGGATTCCGGCACAGATCCAGTCTAGCCAAGACAGTGGTAAGTGATCAATGGTGATGGACCCGTTGTGCCACAGGGGTGCTTTAGGATGTAGGACGCCGTCCTCTTTCAGTGGGATGATTTCCAGACCGCATTCATTTTCATTGGCATTGGTTTGCATGGGTCCTTCGAGGTCTGGGGACCCCGTAGAGGACTGAGAGGTCCTGTGTGTCATTATGGATTTGTCGTTCAATTTTGATCCAGAGGAGTATGTTGCTGAGTGGGCTCAAATGATATGTCATTTGAGACAAGTGTTGAAGTCTGTAATAGGTCCAGAAAAGAGGCAGACGGAGGTCCCCAGAGTAAGTGGCGGCATACAGTTTGCCGGATGCCAGTCTTGGAGGCAAGGGGCCCCCACACATACTAGCGGACCATAGAGCCAAACTGCGAGAGGAGTTTGGCACCGACGTTGAAGGGGAGCATGCCAAACAGATAGTTAAATTTCGAGGCCATCATTATCATAACAGCTGGAGCGCTGACCATTTGGTGAAATCTCCTTTGTAATTTCCAAGAGTTGTTACATATTATCCCTCACTGTGATGCAAAAGTTCCTGTTCACCAGTACGCCCAGCTATTTCAGGCCGCTTGTTAGCCACTGCACCGGAAGCTGAGACAAGGAGCATTCACGAGTCCGGGGTGTCAGTGGCATTGCCTCCATCTTGCTCAAATTAATCTTATAGCCAGAGAAGTGGGCAAAGGAGTCAACCAGATTCATGAGAGCCGGGATTGACACTCCGGGGTTACCCAGTGTCAGGAGGATATCGTCCATGTAGAGCAGAAGTTTCAATTCCCCAACCCCCAACTGAATGTCTGTGATTTGTGCTGATGATCTCGCAGCTATAGCCAGCGGCTCCAAGGCTAGGATGAAGAGGAGCGGTGACAGGGGGCATCCCTGTCTTGTACCCCGAGTGATGACTTTCGGGTCAGAGAGGATGCCATTGCAACTTATCATAGCCATAGGGCATTGGTACAGACACTAGACCATTTGGATATATTTGGACCTTATTCCAAGTCTAGCCATGGTGTGAAACATATACATCCATTCAACTTGGTCGAATGTCTTCTACGCAATGAGCAAAAACAGTAGCTTTTCATCCGAGTCTGACTTTGTAGACCAGATGACATATGCCAAGGTCTGTAGATAATTGTGGGACGATCTGTATGGGACGAAGCTCACCTAGTCTTCATAAATCAGCGACTTGATAATGCATCCTAGTCTGCTGGCCAGGACCTTAGCCAATATCTTTATATCGCAGTTCAAAATGTGAGATGGGGAGGTAATTGGCACAGTGAAGGTGGTCTTTTCCTGATTTTGGAATAAGGAAGATATGAGCTCTGTTGAATTTTGGTCTTAGAGAACCCGTGGTCGTAGCTTTCTGCAACATTGCCATAAGCACTAGGATGGTTTGGTCTCATGTGGCCCTGAAGAATTCAATTGGCAAGCCATCCTCTCTCGGTGTCTTGCTAGTGTTCAAAGGTTTAATGGCCTCTGCAATTTCCACCTGTGAGATGTCCAAGTCTAACTCTTCCTGATCATCGGCGGGGAGAGTAGGAATGCGGAGACGCAACATGAATGCGTGTTTATGCGTGATATTTAGTGGGCATTCCGTAGTGTAGAGCGATGAGTAGAAGGTCGAAAACTCTTGCACAGTATCCAACAGATGAGTCTGAATGTTTCTGGCAGCCTTGCAGATGGCTGGGGTTGCTGATTGTGCTTCTCTCTGCTTTAGTTGCATTGCTAGCAGTCGCCTATCTTTTGGCCATGTTCATAGGAAGTCTGCCTGCTGCAGGAGAGTGCCTTTTCTGCCGACAGTGTGTATACTCCGTTGAGTTCAAGTTTCTTTGCCATGACCGTCCTCAGGCGGTCCAGTGTAGGGTGGTCATAGTAATCCCTGGAGGGACTTCACTTCCATTTCCAACGCCTTTGTCTTGGCAGCGGCCACGGTCCGTGCATCTGCTTCCCGCACACCTAAGTCTTCTCTTGCACCCGAAGGAGTTGTTTGGAGTCTGTACAAGGCTCATTGAGTGCCAGGTAGTCACCAAAAAGAGCCTTCAAATGGGCCTTCTATTCCGGTGAATTCAGTTGTGACGTGTCCAATCGCCATGTGCGGGATTTTGGCAAAGTCAGTTGCAATTCCATAGTGAGAGCGATGGGAGCATGGTCAGAGACTGCCTCTACGCCAATGGCGCATGTTCGTGTCAGAGGTAGCGTCGCATTATTAGTCAGGGAGAAGCTCAGTAGAATAGGAATGGCCCAGAAGGGATCAGGTAATTCATTCCATTCCTTCACAGCTATGACTGAAAAGACACAATGACCAAAAGTTGCTGTTTTGGTTCTAAGAACACAGAGCGGATTGAGCCTTAAAGCCACAGCCTTAAAGATCTTGAAGGATTATATGACAGTAGTTTGTTTTTAAGGAACAGCCGGGCATACCATGCATATGTATGAGTGTTAGAGCTGTAAGCAGTATTCTTTTTAGGTCTCGCCTATGCAGCGCGCATGCGCCTCATAGGCAAAAAGACCTTTTGGAATCGCTTCGGCTTTTCAACCAAAAACGTGTACGCGTTCCATTGCCTTCAATGGCAACGCGTGCACGTTTGGCGATTCACTTGCGGGAGCGAGCGGCGCCATATGGTAGCAATTATCGCTCCTGGTGCCGCTCGCTCCCGCAAGGGAAACGCTTTCACTTTTGCCGACAGTTTTTTTTTTTTACTTCAGGCGCGCATGCTTGTTTTTGTTTCCCTCTTGTTTACCTTGCAGACGTTTAATTGCTTTAAGGGAGTGCTGGAGAGTCGCAATTGTAAGTACTATTTGTTGGTAAAAGATCCAAACTTGGTTTCTACTTACGTGTTTTTGTAGCGTTCGTCTTCTATGCACCTTAAACAGAAATGGGAACCTGTGTCGTCGATCGTGTCAAATCAGTGCTTGGTTGTACCTGGCACCTGACTGCACGCTGGCGAATGATATCTTTACACTTTGCACACTCGAATGCAGTATGCTGATTTGATCTAATGTGGTTAGGGGCATGCAAAGTATTGTTACTGCATTTACATAGCGCTTACTACCTCTGACAAATATGGCTGGTGTTGGTATGATTCTTGTAGAAGTAGGAGAAGTTGGAGGACTCCTTTGGTCAATTGCACAGCTCGAGAGTGTGGAGATTTTAAGAAGAGGTGCTATAGCCCGAAAAGTAGTCTTTTAATGGCCCTATCCAAAATAAATTTAAAAAGTAACATAAAACACAATTATTCCAACCTTGTTAAGCACATAATCAAAAGTAAATTAATTTCTGCTTAAAACATTTAAACGTTTGTCTTTTGACTAAAGTTACGTCCATTAAAGTAAAGCAGCATTTATCATGTGCTTCAGAATAGTAGCCATAGTATGGTATGCTACCTACATTCTTTGCATACTATACATTCTTTGCAGTGCGCGCGCACCACTCGCAGTCTTCTAATACCGGGCGGCACGAAATGCTTTTCTCCTGCCTGCTGTTGCAAGTATCTGCTTATCAGTATCTGTATTTGTTTAACCAGTACGGCACATACCACGCGGCATGCCTCAATTGGATTAAAGGCGGCCGCACTTATGTTTTTGTTGGGTGCGATCCCCAAACACAGGCGCAAGCGTTTTTTGTTGCTGTTGTTGTGGTTTAATTTAAATTAGTGGAGCGGGGGCAGGAGCTAAAGTAGTTTGCCATTACCAAGACTTTTTTCCTTTAATTAAAAAGCGCTTCACAATATGCTAATTCAAAACACGCCCCCTGTGTCTTTCACAACCCCCTCACCCCTCCCACAACACTCGAGCCCGGCCCCTCCCTCATCCTAAGTAAATGCGTCCAGCTGCTTTGTGGCAACATCTTGGTTTTTAGATCCCTAAGTAATGGTTCGCGCAGAGCAAACTATGCTCCGCACTAAATACTTTCCTCCTGACTGGCTCTTCCGCAACACTTTTTAAAAAATTTACTAAACCAGCACGCACATACCGTGCGGCATGCCTCAGCTGGATTAAAGGTTGCTTTATGGGTCTCGCATTAACGACAGTTGAAGCTATTGGCATTATTTTATTTATTTATTTATTGAGTAAGCTGATGCATATGTATAGACTGCATCCCTTTCTGTAGGGGGCTCGTTGGGTCAGTGCCCATGAGAGTGATATGTATATTGAGGTGGGTCGGCTCTGCATTTCATCCTTTGAAGGTGAATACTAGTGAATTTGATTTAGTTGGGTAGGAAGACAAAAGACAAATCACCTTGTGTCGTACAGTATATAAATATTCATGTTACTATTTGAGAGTCTTTATTGGTGCAGCATTTTTGCTTATTCCCTTTAGAAAACAAGCATTGGCATAGCCAATGGGTCTCGCCTTTGGGACCTTATAAGTGTTTAGCTGTACAACAGTGGATGTTGTTGCACCAAGGATATTGTGCTGCATTACTAAATACTTATAAGGTCCTAAAGGCGAGACCTATTGGCTATGCCAATGCTTGTTTAATTGGCAGTCACTGCAACCAGCAAACAGCTGCATTCTGGACTATCTGTAAGCACCTGAGCAGTTTGTCGGGGAGGTCCAGATAAGAGGCAAGCCCATACTCCAGCCATAGGAGCATGCAAGCATTTACCACTGGTATTTGGAAGGTCTTCTCAATGAAGTTCAGGTTGGACTGCTCCATTGATACTGGGTCAACACTAATTTGCATTTTGTTGATCTCTGCTTGTTGTAACAGGACAAGCAAATACAATTGACTTGTTTGTGGGTCAGAGTAATTATCAGTAACTAGGATTAAATTAAGCATTCGATCCATTATTTTTTATCTTTTTGTCAGTGAGACGCCATAAGTGTGATGGGTATTTACATGCATAGACGTGGATCCTGTGCAGCACTGTGCCATGCAACGTATGCGGTTCCCGCACTGATGATGCCCTACAAGGCAGAAACATCAGTTGTTCTTAATGTATTTAATCTCAGGGGGATGTGGCCCAGATGGGATGGGGCCAAAACTGATTTGCAGATGGTTGGCACCTGTCTGAAGTGGCACAGTGAGCAGAGATACAATGCCCTGGAATGCCATCAATGACTGATATCAAGCATTTCACCTATCACTCTTTGTTCTTCTCTGTGAGAAGCACTGATCTGCACTGTCTTTGAAAAGGGAGTTGTGAAAGAATAAACACAGCAGAAGCACAGAACAGAGACACTGACGAAGCAGGAGGAAGTGAGATGCTGATGAGGGACATATTGAGACCCCTTCTAAACTAAATAAACAGGAGTTTAGTTCTATTTTTAAATAAAAAGTACAGCAGCATACTGTAGGTTGATATAGGGTAAAATAGCTGACTTGTTAGTAATGCCATCCGAAGGAAAAACTCTAATTCCCATTACATTTCTGGGTCACATTTACGCAGACCCCATTTTTGTCTGGTACATATCTATATTCAACCGCTTCAAGTACTTAAATAATTGAATAAAAAATAATGAATCCATGAAGAAAGAAAGAAATGCATTTAAAAATGCGATAGTGTCAGAATTTGTTGGTATTCCCGCAGTATTCCTAGGAGGGATCTTGTGCGGGGAGGGGGGGAGGGCAGTGAGACTGAGTTCAATACTCCTTTCGGTGCCTTTAAAACATGAACAGAAAAGAGCAGTTGCTCTAAAAAATGTTATGAAATGTTTTCCGTGGTTAGAAAAATAGCGATATTCTGAATGAATAGGTTTGCCTTCGCATCCAGGGATGTCAGGAGCCCTAGTATGATCTATATTGAAGAGAAGAATCCTATGTCTGTCTGGTCCATGTGTCTGCCGTAGCATCCAGGGATGTCAGGAACCCAAGTAGGGGCTCGATTGAAGAAAAGATGCCTATGTCTCTTTGGTCCATGTGTCTGCCGTAGCATCCAGGGATGTCAGGAACCCAGTAGGGGCTCGATTGGAGAAAAGATGCCTATGTCTCTTTGGTCCATGGATCCTCAATAGCATCCAGGGATGTCAAGAGCCCTAGAAGGGGCTAGTTAGGATAGAAGATGCCTATGTCTGTCTGGTCCATGTATCTGCCGCAGCATCCAGGGATGTCAGGGGCTAGTTTGGGGAAAAGATGGCTATGTCTCTTTGGTCCATGTGTCTGCCGTAGCATCCAGGGTTGTCAAGAGCCCTAGAAGGGGCTAGTTAGGATAGAAGATGCCTATGTCTGTCTGGTCCATGTATCTGCCGCAGCATCCAGGGATGTCAGGGGCTAGTAGGGGCTAGTTTGGGGAAAAGATGGCTATGTCTCTTTGGTCCATGTGTCTGCCGCAGCATCCAGGGATGTCAAGAGCCCTAGAAGGGGCTAGTTAGGATAGAAGATGCCTATGTCTGTCTGGTCCATGTATCTGCCGCAGCATCCAGGGATGTCAGGGGCTAGTAGGGGCTAGTTTGGGGAAAAGATGGCTATGTCTCTTTGGTCCATGTGTCTGCCTTAGCATCCACGGATGTCTGTACCTTAGTAGTGGCTAGTTTGGATAGAAGATGTCTATGTCTGTCTGGTCCATGTGTCTGCCGTAGCATCCAGGGATGTCAGAAACCCAAGTAGGGGCTCGATTGGAGAAAAGATGCCTATGTCTCTTTGGTCCATGGATCCTCAATAGCATCCAGGGATGTCAAGAGCCCTAGAAGGGGCTAGTTAGGATAGAAGATGCCTATGTCTGTCTGGTCCATGTATCTGCCGCAGCATCCAGGGATGTCAGGGGCTAGTAGGGGCTAGTTTGGGGAAAAGATGGCTATGTCTCTTTGGTCCATGTGTCTGCCTTAGCATCCACGGATGTCTGTACCTTAGTAGTGGCTAGTTTGGATAGAAGATGTCTATGTCTGTCTGGTCCATGTGTCTGCCGTAGCATCCAGGGATGTCAGAAACCCAAGTAGGGGCTCGATTGGAGAAAAGATGCCTATGCCTCTTTGGTCCATGGATCCTCAATAGCATCCAGGGATGTCAAGAGCCCTATAAGGGGCTAGTTTGGATAGACGACGCCTATGTCTGTCTGGTCCATGTATCTGCCGCAGCATCCAGGGATGTCAGGGGCTAGTAGGGGCTAGTTTGGGGAAAAGATGCCTATGTCTGTCTGGTCCATGTATCTGCCGCAGCATCCAGGGATGTCAGGGGCTAGTAGGGGCTAGTTTGGGGAAAAGATGCCTATGTCTGCCTGGTCCATGGAGCTGCAGTGGGTGCAGAGTCGATAAACCGCTGTTATACATCTACCAAGCGAGGAGACTGTGGGGAGGGTTGCGGCTGGGCCTGATGCGTCATGCAACGTGTCTCAGAAGAAGTTATTAGGGCCATAAATCAAAAGCTGGAAAAAAAAAATACTGCCAAGGCTCCAATTAGAGCAGGACAAAAAAGCATATGTTATCGCTCAAGCTTGCTGTTGCACAACAGGCCATGCCCGCTCCATCTCCGGGGAAAAGGGCAGAAAAAATACAGAGTGATTTCAGAGACAGAGGCCCAGTTTAATCAAGAGCTTACGTTGCCCTTGCGTCGCGTGAGGTGATGCAAGGCAACGCAAACCAATGAGTCAGATTTACTGTGCCACACAGAGCCACATTGCTAGGGTCTGCGTGGCATAGTAAATATGGAGGGGCATATTTACGTTCCCTGGCGCATCCCTGCATATCAGCAGGGATGCGCCAGGGAAAATGCGTCACGCAAGTTTACCCTTGCGCCACGTCCGATGCGCCGCATTTACAATGCGGCGCATCGTGGCACAAGGATAAGCAGATGTGTGACGCATCTGCCGGCGGAAGGTTGGCGCAGTGCTGAAGTTATGTCGCAAGCGCGACGCAACTCCAGCACTGTTCCAACCTTCCTATCCCTAACATGGTGCGTCAATCCTTACGCCTGCTTGAAGCAGGCGTAAGGATTTGACGCACCAGCGCCGAGAAAAGTGACTGCGTGAAATCTTGTAGATTTCACTACGTCACTATTCCGAGGCGTTCCTGCGCCGAACGCCCCCTGCGCCGGTACGCCCACATGAAACCTGACGCAGGTTTCATGTGGCGCAGGAGTTTACTACGTGACGCATCTCCTAGATGCGTCACGTTGTAAATATAGCGCAACGCGGCACATGGTTTGCGTCGCCGCTGCGTCACATGCGTGACGCAACGGCGGCGCAAAAGTGGCGCAAGGGGCTTGTAAATATGCCCCGGAGTAACTCGAGGCAGCGAAGGGTCGCTGCCCTGCGTTATTCTGCATGGGGAAGGCGTTCCATGGCTGTTCCCACGCGTCCATCTATGGTTTTGGGCGCATTTCCAGATTAACTAAGCCTAGTAAACATGGGAATGCGTCAAAATACTATGCCTTCGCAGGTGAGGCATGTTAATTTCCCCTCGTTATTTCCTCTTTCTAAGTGTGCTGCACCCTGCACACAACACAGGCCCTGTTGCACCATGATGCAAGGGTGCCTTCGCTATCGTTTGGCACCCACAGGTGCGCCTGCACAGAGAAAAAGCAGGAATATGCCATATGTTAGTAATTATGGTGCATTCCTGCTCTTTCCGTTTGACGCAGCGCAGCAAATTGTCTTGCTATGTTTTGTTGCGGCAAATGATAATAAATTGGGCCAAGAGTGCGCTTCTCTTTAACAAAGTCAGGGCAAAAGCTACTGAAGAGGGGGAAAAGACCAGATGCCTCCGGCAGATAAACAAGGTAACGTGGCTAAAAGATGGACACTCTATGTTGTTTTTACGCCGCTGAAGTGACCAGGATGACAATGGGGGTGCAGACTCCCCGGTAGTAATCAACATGCATGATTGATCACTATTGGAAGGCCAATGGTTATCGACTGGGCACATGAAAAAGAGAAGGGAGCAAAACTAAGATTCTCTCTATTGTACCACAGATGAGTAGCACAAAAGGTACTTCCTACAACAGCGCCCAATGCAACAATCATTGGCAAAGCCAATAACTCTGGCTTTTTAGTGACAAGCTTTGTGCTGGGAACATGAACATGTGCTTCATGCCGACTCTGAAAATGGAGACATTTGTTAGAGAAATTACAGTGTGCTGATCTAAAAATGTTCTCATCTCGTGAACGGTGATTTCTTGAATGACACAACAATACAGCGAGGCACACCTCCACAACAGCAGTTTCTTCCTTAGAAATCAAAAAAGCACTCACTCGTCATCAACTTTGCCTTCTTGAGGATTTCAAAAATACCCTAAATATTCTTTACATATTCCTTCTACATATTTGATGATCCAGTTAGTGCATTCAAAAGCACATTATTACCAGCCATAAAACAACCACTGCAAAGGTTACAGGGTTACAATGGAAAGAGTGGAGTGTTGGTGGGATAGGTGTTTGGGATTGGCTGCAGCTGGGACAGTGGTGCTCCAGGAAGTGCTCCTGGAAGTATTGCATTGTATTGTATTGCATTGTATTGTAAGTGCATTTATATAGCGCTTACTACCACTGACGAGGCGTTGGAGCGCTTTTTCGGCGAGCAGTACATTACTCAAGAACCCATAAAGGATTAGTGGTGAATTAGTATAGTGAAAATATGAAAGTAATTTGAGTGGTGGATATGTTAGTCAGTTATTTGGATTGAGAAGGATAGTGGAGGGATAGAAGAGGGAAAAAAGGCTTGCATTTATATAGCGCTTGCTACTCCTGATGAGGTGTGGGAACAGAAAGCTGGAGGAAGCCCACATGATTATTATCTTGTAGAGCAGCTGATAGGTTCCCAGAGAGTTCACGGAGAGGGGATTTCCTTAGACAGAGAGGACATTTCTGGATAAGAACTATCTGTCATGGCTAGGGAGATATTTTATTACAGAGGATGTTGGCGGGTCATTAACAGATTGGATAAGAAACTGCGATGATTGCTTGGTGGGCACATTTGCAGCATTTTTCAGTTGCTGGGGAAAATATTTGTAGATCCCTTGCTAGGGAAACATTGTTACAGGAACATTGTCTATACAAAAGGGAAGTTGAATGAAATATAGCAAGAGGAAGTGACGGCTTGTGACGTGACATGAGTGAGGCTGCTTTGCTGGACACAGCTGTCCAAGGGTTGAATTTTTATTTGTTCCTGCTTGGGCAACAGGTGGTTTTAGTAAGAAGTAGGTTATGAGGTGGTCGTGGTTTGTGTGCAGTGTTGGTGGGACACAGGAGGGTTGGCTTGGACTCTGAAAGAATGACCCACCTTTGTGGGTGGGTGAGTTTGGTGTTGGAGCTCAGCTATTATGTTCTGATAATGAAATAACTATGAGGATTCCAGGAGTAAGGACTGAAAGAAGAGACAGCCACGCTTCTGAGTTAAAAAGATAACAGATGATTAGTTTAAGAGTAGTGTGTTAGGCTGACTGATAACGTCGGCCGGGAGGCCGTGTGCGGGAGGTGTTTAAGGCTGGGCGGGTGCTGTTTGTTTCATGTGCATTAGAGAGGACATCTGATTTTAACTTTCAAGGCATTGCCAGGGATGGCATATGTTCCCACAGACCTGCCTCATTAAAGTTTCATCTGAAAGCTGTTTGCATGTGTTAGCACATTAAAGCCAGACCTCTTGGCTCTGCCAAAGCTTGTTAATTGAGTTTCTGATGTTCTGCATCTTGTTCCACTAAACCCGCTTGCTTGTTTATATTGACATTTTTGGACAGTCCGTGCAGTGCTTTCAAGGAATGTTGGTGCCGAAATCTGTTTTTTCTAAATGTTTAGCTGAAGGGGAAGTCAGGGTGCTGGGTGTGTATTTTTCACTGCACCCCTAAAAATGATAAGTAGTCACGCTATTGATAGAGCGCAGTGATATTCTGAAAATTGTAGGGGTGCATTATACTCATGAATAGTCCGTACTCGCATATATTCTTATGTGTGTTAATCTTAGTTAGAACCTGTGTTGTAATAATCGGTGGTAAATGAAATGTTAGGATGAGTTGTGCCATTCAAGAAACGTAAAATGGCATTTAGAGGGAATTATGTAACTTTCGATGTTCATTGCAAATGCTTAATGAAGTAGTTTATATGTAATGTAATGCAGTAGATTTAAACATGCATCATGTTGAAGTTGCACACGTATAGGTGATTAATTGCGTTTAAATGTGATGAAATGTAGTGCTTATAGATGTAATATTTTAAAAGTGTGTTTAATTTGATGTCAAAGGCCTAGATGGAGTATTTACTCCTTCGTGCTAAGAAAGGCCTATTCGTTTTCCTTATGTTAGCTGGTTTATGTAGGCCTGAAATGCATTTTCCCCTGGTGAGGCTCTCATTTGGAGGTAGTCAGCGAAATTCATGTGCCTGCAAGGTTGTTCTGTTCTCATGCTTCTGTTGCAGGTGCAAGGACATAGTCCTCGTTAGTTAGAATAACGCTTTTGTTTTAGGAGTTAGGGAGGGAGGAAACCTGTTACAAAGTATACAGGAATGCCGATAATTGGGAGCTGATATTTTCTTTCGCTGAAGAAGCCTGAGACCCAAGGACACACCAACCGTCGCTGGACCGAGTACAAGTTTTGGTGGAAAATTACCTACGAGAGGTGCCTGGCCAGAGGAGGTGTTTCAGGGGGCGTGTTTATTAATTGTGCATTTTGTATTAGGGACAGTGCCCCGAGGGATGAGAGGGCAGAGAGAGCCGTTAGAGGGATGAGAGAGCAGAGAGCCGTTTGAGGGTAGAAGGAAGGGATCGATTCTTAGAATGAAGACTAGGGGGGTCATTACGATAGCGGGCGGATCGCCACCGCCCATATGGCGGTGGCAATCCGCCCGCTATTTCTCACCGCCCGCATACAATTTCCCCCCGCCATATTATGATGGCGGGGGGACACCGGCGGACGGAAAGACCGTCCGCCGGTTTTCCGCGGTCTGACAGGAGACCGGGCGGAAAAGGGATCTGATATGGTGGCGGTGCTGCAAGACACCGCCATCCATATTAGCATGCAGGCGGAGATGTGCCTTCCCATGGCGGTGTTGCCGCCATGGAAAGGCATGTGGTCTTTGCCTTTGGAGGCCCGTAGCGGGCCCCCATATAGTTGGGGGGGTGCACATGGGGGGTACCTATTGGCATGGACAAAGTAGCAGGCACCGCGCGGTGCCTGTCACCTTGTGCATGCCGATGCACGACGTCTATTCCCAGCATGGTGTCGGGCGGTGCTGTGAGCACCGCCCACCACAATGCTGGGAATAGGGCTTGCAATCCTAATATCAGGTGCGGGACCGCCGCACCCCTTGCGGACGGTCCCGCATTCCATTGCGGTGGCGGGCGGACAAGTAATGACCCTCTTAGACTGATTTTTACAACGTGAGTGTACTTCTTAGGATGTCTTCACGAGCTGACACCTTTTCTTGATCTTGCTTGGGAAATGCTAAGTAGGGATGTCACTTTAGGATAGTGTAGGGATAGATTAATGGATTTCCTTTACAGCCACTAATGAAGACTAATATAGATGTTGGTGCAGTTATTGCCTGTTTAGTATTTTTGGAATTGCTTATTCTCTTTATGTTGTATCGGATTAGATTGGTTCGTAGGATGGACTTTGTATTAGTGCCTTTGTATTTTTACAACCTCGTCCTGAGGTGCTTGTATGTTCAGTTATTTTTGGTTTTGTAATAAACCCCAAAACTTGGAATTCGGAGTCAGTGATCCTTTCCGAGCTACTTAAATTGATTCATGCTAAGTTGTTATGAATACATTGTTTCTCCACTTTACACTTCTCAGCAGGTAATAAAGATCCAGTCGACCGAGGGTTCCTAGAAACTTTTATAGAGGAATCAGGCTTTATCAGTTGGTAGCGAGAGGATGGTTACCTCTGTAGTAAGAGGAGACATAGAGAAGGGTAGTCATTGAGTCCCCATAGAGCCCAAGTGATGGTTATCCAGTGGATTGTGAGCGGAGGACGACGGCGTTTGATGGAAACTGACGGCGAGTGACAGTGCGGCGGCAACAGCAGTTCGTGGTGGAGTGAGTATAAACAGGGATGTATGTCTGTTAGATTGCGGTGTTGTTTTGATTGTGTGATGTCTTGCGGAGTTGGAATGAGAGTTGAGTGATTGTGGTTGGGCCGAACGCGTGCGGTCCATGAGATTTGATTTATTGATATCCCGGGATAAGAGATTGTGGTGTAGAAGACACCCAGAGTTGAAATTGTCTGACCAGAGATTGTGGGAGTCATGAGACGTCGTTGACTAACCCACCGGTGATAGGGAAACATGTGTGTGAGTGCGTGAATAACCGACGGAGGTCGTGGGTTACTGCATGTGGAACATCGAGTGATTGGATCCTATCGATTAAGTACATGACTGTCCGGCCGTTCGTGGGCAGATAGTCTGAGGCAATTGTCCGGTCATTTCGTGGACAGATGGTTGAAAGAGTTGAGGTCGACAATTACGTGAGACTGTCCGGTCGTTTTGTGGACAGACAGTTGGAGAAGTGACTGTTCGGTCGTTTGGTGGACAAACAGTTATTTCAGCATATGAGTGAGACGCGTGAGTGTGTGAGAGACGAATTGTAAAGGAGGGGAACTGCTGCATGAGGAGGAAGAGTGACGTCAGAGAGTGTCGCGCTGCGATAGGTCAGTTGGTGTGAAGCCGCACTGGAATTGGTGGATTGTCATCAGGAAGTCGAGTGAAAACAGGTGAAGAAAACGTTGATTTCATCATGAAATGTTTTAAGGTTTTAAGAGACATGTGTAGAGGAGACAGAAGAGTGGTTACTCGAGGAGGAGAAGAAGCTCCACCCGAGGATACCCCAGCCCATTATATGGCTACGAATGTGGGGTTGCATACTATAATTTGGCTCGAAAATTGGCATAAAATGACTGAAAATGAGGGAGAATTGACTTTTCCGCGTTATGGCACTTTCAGGTTGGAAGTGTTGTACCAATTGAAAACAGTGATGTCCTCATTGCGACCTTTACCCAGACCAACACAGTTTGAGGCGCTACATGCATGGATAAGAGCAGCACATGATAGGAAAAGAGACCGAAGTCAGGAAAGGGTGAAAAAGTCAATTAGGGCGTTTCAAGATGCGCGATGGGACGCATTGGAGAAGAGATGGAGAGTGGAAACTATTGAAGGGGATAGGCTATTCCCGTTGATGATAAAAGTAGGAGAGGCCCAGAAGAAGTGGGGTGAGGAAGACGATAGTGACACGGATGACAGCTTGCTAGATAGACTGCTATCAGAAAGACCACCTCCATATAATCCAGATTCCGTAGAGGGAAAGGCAGTATCAACAAAGGGAACTGGAGAATCGCAGACTCAACCTAGTGCGAGTTTAGTCGTAAGAATATCAACAGGAACAGAAGGGATGGGAACACAGACACCAGCAAGCATCTAAGCTAACGGAGTTGCAGTTGTTACAAGGCTACCGGATGCTCTTACAGTGCCGGTTACCATCGGCCCCATAGTGTCAATATATGACCCTGATCAGGCAGGAAATCGAAGTCTAGCACGATCAGTAGCAGGAGAAGGGACTGGCTCTAGAGGAACTGGCATAGTGAGTGGAATAGGTCACCTTCGAGACCCATGGAATCGAGTACACCTTTGCCAGCCACTGCAGACTCCTCTAGAGGACAGGGAGACGTAAGGACGATGAGACCGAGGTCTTTGGCCAATTCAAGATCTGACATAAGGATGTGGGAACCCCCAGTGAGAAGCCCTAATGATAGGATGACAGGAGACTGGGATCGAGGGAATACAGGAAGCCGACCAGTCCTAGGGAATATAGTGGAAGGGAACCGATGTGGGGATCAGAGCAGTGAGAATGAAGAGTCGAGTGGTGCATCAAGTCGAGGAATTCTTAAAACTGCTATGAGAGCAAAGATGTTGGATGTGATGAGATTAAAAGCTGAGGTAGATGAGATAATTAGCGGGAACCTGCCTTTGGGAAGAGTGGAGCTTTATGAACCAGATGAGTTGCTGTTTGTAGCAAAAGACGTAACTCGCAAGGCGAGATCAGCGCATGAGAAACTGACAGACTTGGCAAGGAGACACAAGGTGGATCTGTCCAAGACAAAGATGTTGCAGGGAAGTCACAGGTTGCAGTACAGTGACCAGGAACTGGAAGAGAAGAGAGTGATAGGGCTGAAAACTCACATTCGAGAATTGATTGTAGGGATACGTGCATGGAGCATGCTTGACAAATGGGAGGAAAGGTGGTCTAAAAAGAAGAGCACCAAAAAGAGCGTAGGAGAGACACCGCCTCCAGGAGGGGGGATGATAGGAGTGGGGAATTTCCCTTTGCGAGAGGTACAAAACGGAGGGTATGTGCATGTGCCTTGGAGTAGAGGTGATTTAGCAGCGTTTACAAACGAATTTCCTCGGCTGAGGGAGAAGCCTGTCGAGTGGAACAAGCAGGTCGACCGCTTTGTTAAAATCTCGAAGGTGTTGTGGGTAGGCCTGGGCGGAAAACTAGGCTACGCTTGCATAGTTTGCGTAGTTTGCGCAACTATGCGCTACGCGAATTGCACGTAGCACAGTGCAAAAACGCCTAGCGTAGCGGGCATTTTTTGCTTGCTCGCGGTCCTCAATGTCAAGTTGGCGACCGCGAGCGAGCAAAATGACATCCCAGCAAGACTTTTTCCTCGTTCGCGATCAGCAACATCAAGTTGCCGATCGCGAGCGTGGAAAATAAACCTCCCGGCGAGATTCTCAACGCGGGGAGGTCAGGTTTCTCATTGCGAGTGGTCGCGTATGCTTGCGAACGCTCGCGATGAGAAACTACCAGTCTGCGTTGAGAAAACTGCCGCTCGAGTACAAATGTACTCGAGCGGCAGAAAACGACTGCTTGCACTGTGCAAGATGCCGTTTGCAATGACTGCACATTGCGGACAAGCATCCGGCACTGTGCAATCATTGCGAACAGCATTTCCTACCGCACTACGCAGTTCGCGTAGTGCTACGCATAGCTCGCGTAGTGCGAAGTGCACTTCACGTAGCTACGCGTAGCGCTACTACGCGAACTACGCCCAGGGTTAGTTGTGGGTTGACCTGAACACATTGTTTGATATTGTAGTACCAAGTGATTTGTGGGCAGCTTGTAAAGTTGCAGTTGATTAGCCAACTTCTGAACCAGACAGGGATTCGGTTACCAATGGTCCTTCACCAATTGTTATGAAAACGTTTGAGCAAGTAATTACATGGCTGAAATCCAAAATCTCACCACAAGACATTGATTGGGTTAAGATAGATCGAACTGTCCAGGAACCAAAAGAGTCCGTACATGAATATTACGAGAGGCTCTTGCAAGCCTTTAAGCAGTACAGTGGGCTAGACATGTTAGACCCCAAAGACATGGGACAGTTCGTTTCCAAGTTCGTCTTGGGTCTGAGACCAGAAATCAGCTTCATGATTCAGCAGCATTTGATCTGCTGGCAGAACAAGTCGGTGGATGAGATACTGCGGTACGCCAGGTACTGCAGCGATGAAGTGGAATCGAAACACAGGAAGCTTAAGGATAAGCTAATGCTGGTCCAAATGCAGAACGCTGACAGGGAAGTTCAGGCGCAGCCAAGTGGAGGGACACTAGGAAGAAGACAGGGAAACAATTAAGGAGGGACCCAGAATGTGCAGGGTTTGGAAAGGGGGAAACCTATAGACCCCAAGACAGGGATGGACGTGGCAACACTGAAAAAGACTACTGCGTGTCACCTTTGTCACAAGATCGGGCATTGGAAACGCGAGTGTAGATTGAATCCAGCGAACCAAGGGCCACAGGAAGAAGAAACGGTGCAGGTATCTGAGGTCGTCAATACAGTGACGAGACCCAGGTCCATGCAAGGGGGGACATTGTGCCCGCAGGTACAAGTAACGCAACCTCCGAGAATTCCACAGGGAAATTGAACGTACCAACAGATGCCCCTTTTCGAGGATTGCGATGAGTATAGCTCAGACCCGTTGAAATGACGGTGCCTGAGGGGGGGAGGAAGACTGCACTCTTGGGGCAGTCTTAGAGGTAGACCAGAGGGGACCGTTTGTAGAGGCGGATGTTGACGGTCATCCCACCACCTTTTTGGTTGATACTGGTGCTATCTGTTCTACTGTGAGATCTGCAGTAGTTCCCAACCTACCCATCTCGGGACAATCAATCCAAGTAGTAGGAGTGGCGAATAAGAAGATGACTAACCCATTGACCGAGCCGATTCCTGTGAGAATAGGAACTTTCCGAGATCGACACCAGTTTGTGGTGTGCGACTCAAGTCCAGTCTGTTTGCTAGGACGTGACCTTTTATGCAAGCTGAATTGTACCATCTATTGCACCCCTAAAAGGAGTGGAATTACAGACGAATGATGATGATGCCACCTTCAAGGTTGCGAATCAGCATTTCTGCATAGAGATGTACCCTATGTTAACAGTGGAAGAGCTTCCACTTGACCTAAGAGACTCTGTTTCATTGGATGTGTGGGATTTTACAGGAGAAGAGATTGGATTGATCAGAGGTGTTGAGCCAGTTAAGATCCAGGTTAAGCAAAATGTTGAGTTTCCGAGAATGCCCCAGTATAATCTGTCGCCTGAGACGATTGCAGGGATTAAACCTGTAATCGATTCCATGATTCAGCAGGGAATTCTGAAGGAGATAATGGGCAGTCCATGCAACTCACCCATTATGGGATTACAGAAACCAAGTGGGAAATTCAGAATCGTGCAAGACCTGCGAAAGGTCAACGCGATTGTGGTTCCGTGTTGTCCAGTGGTACCGAATCCATCAGTGATACTATTCCAGATTCCATGTGAAGCCGAGTGGTTCACGGTGATTGACTTGCGCCAAGCATTCTTTTCAATACCCTTGCACGAGGAGAGCCAATTTTTGTTTGCTTTCCGGATGGAAGACCGTGTGTTAACGTGGTGTCGTATCCCTCAAGGGTATACAGAGAGTCCATCGATCTTTAATCAGATCTTAAAAAAGAATCTCAAGAGTCTTGTACTGCCACAGAATTCTGTTCTCGTGCAGTACATTGACAATCTCCTCATTGCGTCCGAAACGGAGGATGCTTGCAGGATTGATACGATTGCCTTACTGAATCATTTAGGGGAGAATGGACACAAGGTGTCCCCAAACAAGTTACAGTACTGTCTGAGTGAGGTTCAGTACTTCAGTCATCGAATTGAGAAAGGCAAGAGAAAGGTGTCACCAGATCGAATTGAGGCGATCATGAACATGACTGTGCCTACCACTCAGAAGGAAGTCAGAATGTTCTTGGGAATGGTTGGTTACTGTCGCCAATGGATTCCCAATTTCTCACTGAAGGCGAAGCCTTTGCGGAGGCTGACGCATAAGGATGTGAGTGATCCGGTACAATGGGACCATGACTGTCTGATTGCGTTCTTGGAGTTGAGAGAGGGCCTATGTAGTGCTCCGGCTCTGGGAATGCCTGACTACAACAAGTCCTTTTCATTGTTCTGTTATGATCGAGAAGGTTGCGCATTGTCAGTCCTGACTCAGAGTAATGGAGGTGTCCGTAGACCAGTTGCCTACTTTTCAGCTACTTTAGATCCAGTAGCTTCAGCGTTGCCCGGATGTCTCAAATCCGTTGCTGCAACAGGTGTCAGCATTGAAAGGTGTGAAAGCATTGTTATGGGTCACCCACTAACTGTATATGTTCCGCATTCTGTTGAGCTTTTGATGACAAGGACTAAAACACAGCACCTGACAAACAATAGACTCACACGCTACGAGCAAGTCATACTTGCCGCGGAGAATGTGACTCTGAAAAGGTGTTCTGTTTTAAATCCTGCTACATTGATGCCATTACCAAATGTAGATGATGAAGATTGTGAAGACCATGACTGTCTTGATGTGACTGAACTTTGCACCAAACCGAGACCAGACATTGTTGATGAACCTCTGTCTGACCCTGATGAAAATTTCTTTGTCGATGGTTCATGTCTAAGAGACAATGTGGGTCATTTGAGAGCAGCGTTTGCTGTATGTACCCTTACTGGAGTGGTTGAAGCTGCTTGCTTAGAAGGAGTATACTCCGCACAAGTGGCCGAAATCATTGCTTTGACTTCTGCCTGTTTGGCAGCTGATCAGATCCGAATCACCATCTACACCGACAGCCAGTATGGGTTCGGTGTAGTTCATGACTTCGGACAGCTATGGTCGCAGAGGGGGTTCCTGACATCATCTGGATCTCCCATCAGGAATGGAGAATATGTGAGACAACTGTTGGAAGCGTTGCAACGTCCCAGAGAGATAGCAGTGGTAAAGTGCACTGCACATGGGAGGGGGACTGATTTTGTTTCCATTGGAAATAAGTACGCAGATGAAATTGCACGTTTTTGCGCTGAACAAGGGTGTATATTTACTGGAGATTACACTGGAGAGAGCCAAGGAAGAACCGAGCTCAGCATGATGTTAGCCATGGCAGACACTTGGGAGGAACTCAAGAGCCTGCAGGAAGGAGCTTCAGATCAGGAAAGAGATGTATGGATCAGATCAGGATGTGAGAAGGGGGATGTTGGCATTTGGGTTTCAAGTGATGGTCGAGCAGTGTTACCAGGTGACCTATTGAGCCCGATGGCAAGGCAGATTCATGGTGCTGTACATCTAGGAAGAGATGCGATGGTGCGAGTGTTCAGACAAACGTGGTACAATCCACGGTTTCGTGCGTTTGCTGAAGCAGTGTGTCATAGGTGTGTTACCTGTCAACAAATGAATGCTGGGAAGAAAACTGTGGTTGCACTGAGTCACATTGGGAGGTCGGGAGGACCTTTCAATAGGATACAGCTTGACTTTATTGAAATGCCTAGGTGCAACGGATTGAGGTACATTCTAGTGGTGGTGTGTGTTTTTTCACGATGGGTGGAAGCTTATCCAACACGAAGGTGTGACACCCTTACAGTAGCGAAGCTATTATTGAGGGAGTTGATCCCTAGGTTCGGTTTTCCAACTTCGTTGGAGTCGGATAGAGGAACACACTTTCACAGCGAGATCATGAAACTGCTTTGCGCTGCTTTAAATGTTGATCAGAGACTCCATTGTAGCTATCGACCAGAGGCTTCTGGGATAGTGGAGCAGATTAATGGAACCTTGAAAGCACGGATGGCAAAAGTGTGTTCGTCTACCTCTCTGAAGTGGCCTGATGCGTTGCCTCTGGTGTTGATGAGTGTTCGCAGTGTCCCAGATAGGAGGACCGGTCTTTCCCCGCATGAGATCCTTATGGGGAGGGCGATGCGATTGCCAGCAGTACCATTCTCAGCCTTGATAAACATCACTGATGACTTAATCCTAGATTACTGCAAAGGACTAACTGATGTGGTCCGTTCTATGTCTCAGCAGGTGGAAGCTGCTGCTGTTCCGGCTTCAAGAGATCTCTGCCACAACCTGTGCCCGGGGGACTGGGTGTTTGTATGCAAGCACGTGAGGAAGAGCTGTTTGAATGCTCGGTGGCGAGGTCCTTACCAGGTGATACTGGTAACGAACACAGCGGTGAAGTGCGGAGGGTTGCCGAATTGGATACATGCTTCCCACACCCGCCGAGTTTCAGAACCCTTGGAAGAAACAGCTCCTCTCGAGAATGAAAATCCAGCTGCGGCGGCAGGGCCACGAGAGAGGACAAGCCAAGCTGTGAGGGTTGCTGACGAAGCTGGTTGCTCACCAGATCAGGCTGAGGAGGGTTACGCTACACACAACCCAGGTATTGACTCTGAGGAAGAAGGTAACGTTGCAAGTGATATAGAGTCAGACTCAGCCGAAGGAAGTGGTGCGCAGAGGGTTCGAGAGAAAAGCAAAAGGGCCAACCGAACAGAAGAATCGTGGCCTGAAAGACAGAGAAGGCTGAATCTACGATTGGCCCCTGAAAGAGATCTTGCCCCGGTGTCTGAGACATCTGAATCAGAAGTGAGTGAAGAAGAGCAAGCCCAAGGAGGCCTGAGAAGGTCGAGAAGGACAAGAGTGCCTTGCCAGAGATACGCTGCCCCGGAGTGGACTTACGTAGCAACTGATGCCAGGAGTAGTGAGTTCCGGGAGGCTGAGGTCCGTGCGAGGGATCAGCAGGAATCCTCTACTGAAAATTGATGTGGGTCTGATAGTTCCAGGACTTGAAGTTGAAGGAGTGCTGACAATCACGGTCCCAAAACCTCCAGCTTTGAGCAGGGTGCGAATTCTGATATTGCATAAATTAGTTTTCCCAACGTTTGGATTTGAAGCACCACCTCATGAAATGGTAGATGTTCGTCTTGGGATTTTGCAACATGTTTTAGCTGCAATTGGATCTGAACTTATCGTAGATTGCGAATGAACTGTGTGTTGTGAATAGGTGTTTCAAAGAAGATAACCTAGGCCCGAGTGGAAGAAGAATAAAATTAGGGTTTTTCAGTAGAAGAAGAAAGAGGGCTAGGGAAGTCTTTTTGGACTGTGTAAATAAATCCAGAGGAACTGAACTTTGAACGAATTTCCAGGATTTCAATGAACTTTGTTTGAGCTTTTGAGCAGCAATTTGAGGTGGAAAGGAGAGACTTGTGTGTATCCTCTAATTTGAACTGCTGTGACAAGAGAAGATGAAGTCTGGAAATCCGAACCGTAGGTCCAAGTGTGTGATAGGTGCTTCCATAGTGGGAGTGATAGTTTTAATAGTCATAGTTATTGTAGTGTCAGTTATTGTTCCACATGAGGCAGAAGTCGTAGCGGTGAAAGGGACACCTACACCCAGTACTTCTAGCAAGAAGGAGGATATCATAGGAGCTGAAAGGGCTATGCTAGATCAGAATAGTCGAAGATTGCATGTAGATTTGTCTAGAGGTGATTTTAAGCTTAATGCTTATGCCAACCTGCTATATGAGTATGTTGAGACGATGGATGTGAGCGACTGTTATGTGTGTATGCAATTGCCTGCATCAGTGGATGAGGGCATTAGATATCATCGGTGCGCAGTCAAAATATCGAATTTTAAATATCGACCTACACTAATATCGAGTTTTTAATATCGTTGGGACAGAATATCGAAGTCAAGAATATCGTTGACCAGAATATCGACTTTAAGGTAAGTAATATTGATTTTTTTAATATCGAAGTAAGTAATATCGAAGTAATTAATATCGTTAGCAAAAATATAGTTGTAAATAATATCGTTTTTTTTAGTGTTATGTATTTTATATGTATGATTAACATTATTTTTAAAGTTTTTTCATTATTTTTAAATATATGTATTAAATGTTTAGAAAATAGAATTTTTTTTAAAGGAAGTTTTGCGTTTTAGTATCAGAGCGGGTTGTGGGTTTATAGGGAATAGGGTGGGAAGTAATTTAATTATAATTAATTAATTAATATGTTTTTATTTATTGTTATTTATTGTTAATTAATTATTAATTGGTAATTAATTTATATTAGTTGGTTAATTTATAATTATATTAATTATAATTAATTTATTATTAATTTTTATTTATTGTTATTGTTAATTAATTTATTGTAAATTAATTATTAATTGGTAATTAATTTTAATTCGTTGATTAATTGGTAATTAAATTAATTATGTTATTTTTAATGTGTAGCGGGTTGTGGGTTTATAGGGGAATAGGGTGGGAAGTAATGTAAATATAATTAATTAGTTAATATGTGTATATTTATTGTTAATGATTATTAATTTATTGTTAATTAATTTTTAATTGTTAATTAATTTGTATTAATTGGTTAATTAAAAATTATATTAATGATAATTAATTTATTATTATTTTTTATTTAATGTTATTGTTAATTAACTTATTGTTAATTAATTATTAATTAGTAATTAATTTTTATTAATTAATTAATTGATAATTAAATTAATTGTGTTATTTTTATGTGTAGCGTGTTGTGTGTTTATAGGGGAATAGGGTGGGAAGTAATTTAATGTTATTTAAGTAAATATTAATTTAATTTAATAGGTATTTATTAATAATTATTTTGTTAAATAATTATTAATATGTTATTTATTTTTAAAAAAATTAATTTATAAGTATGTTAATTTAACCCCTACGCGATCCTCCATTTTCCCTACTGTTGCACTCACTGGAGTGGGAATAGTAATTTTACCCCGCCGCTATCCAACACTTTCCCTACTGTTGCACTCACTGGAGTGGGAATAGTAATTTTTACCCCTACGCTATCCAATACTTTCCCTACTGTTGCACTCACTGGAGTGGGAATAGTAATTTTTACCCCTCCGCTATCCAACACTTTCCCTACTGTTGCACTCACTGGAGTGGGAATAGTAATTTTTACCCCTACGCTATCCAACACTTTCCCTACTGTTGCACTCACTGGAGTGGGAATAGTAATTTTAACCCCTACGCTATCCAACACTTTCCCTACTGTTGCACTCACTGGAGTGGGAATAGTAATTGTTACCCCTACGCTATCCAACACTTTCCCTACTGTTGCACTCACTGGAGTGGGAATAGTAATTTTAACCCCTACGCTATTGTGGGAGCGCGGGCCGGATAAACAGACGAGGAGGCCGTATATATTGAGATGCTCGAGGTGTTTTATTTAAGGTCTCAGTATTTAGGGTGGCTAAGCTTCTGGGAGTGCTGTCGGTGTTCTCCTTGGTTTCGTCCCCGTGTCGTTCTTCCTCTCCGTCTGTGATACCCCCTTCCGATTCTTCTCTCTCTCTGGTGAGGGGTTTCCCACGGAGGCTCATAAAGAAAGAAAAATAAGGAGCCGTCAGTCGCCGTTTCAATCAAGAGCCCTATGGCTCATGTAACCGCCACCACACCAGGGTGTTGCTGTGTTAAGACCTACTTCTAGTCAAGTGGTGACAGGGGGGTGTATAGGGCAATGGGGCAAGTGCTAGGAAAAGGAGTGAGGTACATGGAAATGGTGCCAACGTTAAACGATAGGGTAACGGGGCCGACAAAAGAAAACCCTGTGTCTAGTGTCTCTCCTCTCTCTACACTCTTAATCATTCACCTCCCGCCTCCCTATTCCCTCTTTCCCCTGTTTGTGGTTACTCACCGGCTCCGCCGCAACTCTCCGGAGTTGCGGCCGCTCTCCACCCTCCTCCGGTGGGGACCACCACTCCTCGTACCACGTCTCGTCTTCTTCTTGGATGTCTCCGCCTTCCTGCTTCGTTCCACCTTCCGCTCTTCCGATGTCCTCTTCTCCGCTTCCCGACTCCTTCCTCTCTCCGGCTAGTTCGCGCTCTCCTTGGGATGTTCCGCCCCTTTTCACTTCCTGGGCTGCAGTACTTCCGGGGTCAATCCCGCCTCCTTCCGGGATCCCGGCGCCGACGTCACTTTCCTGTAAGGGCAGAGTACAGGGAGGGGGAGTTACCCTAGCAGAAGACGCCGCTTTAACAATCCAGGGTCGCGAGGGGGTCTCCGCAGGTTCCTTCCTCCTGTATGCCTGGCGGGTCATTCCGGGTAAGTCTTCAGTCCGGACCGGCACCCTCTCACAGCTATCCAACACTTTCCCTACTGTTGCACTCACTGGAGTGGGAATAGTAATTTTTACCCTCCGCTATCCAACACTTTACCTATTGTTGCACTCACTGGAGTGGGAATAGTAATTTTTACCCCTACGCTATCCAACACTTTCCCTACTGTTGCACTCACTAGAGTGGGAATAGTAATTTTTACCCCTACGCTATTCAACACTTTCCCTACTGTTGCACTCACTGGAGTGGGAATAGTAATTTTAACCCCTACGCTATCCAACACTTTCCCTACTGTTGCACTCACTGGAGTGGGAATAGTAATTTTTACCCCTCCGCTATCCAACACTTTTCATACTGTTGCAGTTGCTGCAGTTGGAATAGTAATTTTATTTCCTCCGCTATCTAATATTTAGTATTTTTTTAGCTATTGTACTGTATAATTATTTTTTAAAAGATTTAAAATATTTATTTTTTTAAATTTGTTACATATATTTATTTAATTTGTATTTATATTATTGTTTTATGTGTATAGATGTATTTATAATTTATAAAAAATAAATTAAACAATGTATAAGTTATTAAAATAAATATTAAAACATATTAATAAGTAAGTATATATATATTATATATTATATGTATATGTTTAATGTATTTTTAAATTATATATATTACTTATAATTTTTAAGCATTTTAAAATATTTTTAACTATGTTTCTTTTAATTATATGTATTATTTACTTTATTTTACAATATTTTTTTAACTTAAATTAAAAACGATATTTTTAACGATATTTTTGACATCGATATTTTTTCTCAATATTTTTGTACTTACCTTAATGTAGATAGGATGTCGATATTCTTGTCTTCGATATTTTTGCTGCGATATTTTTGTAGGTCGATATTGTGACCTTCGATATTTAGTCAGTGATTCATATCATTATCTTCCGTTGACTTATGGGATTTCATGTAGTTTGTTGCTTAGCATGTTTTATGGGAGAGGTCATTATGAATACTTCTTTTCCAATTATGATGCGGTGCTTCCAGAGGTTCCAGCATATAAGCACCTGAATAAGTACGATTATTATAAGCAGGAGGATAGGATTGGGAAGTATTTCATACCGACTACAACGTTAGATACCGCTTATGCGCATAGACATAATTTACATGTTCACTAACAGAGATAGAAAAGAAGTTTGTAGATCAAGTGGAGGATAGATATAGACAACTAACACAAACACGTAACACTGGAGAAAGTCCATTATATTGGACAAAGGAGGAGATGGCTCACAGAGCGAAGGGGAGCTATGGCCCTATAGCATTAGATCTAGTGCAAAAATGGAAGTTGGGTGTGAAATGTGTCCAGACCTATTATGATAAGGTTTATGTGGGACAGAGTGCTTGTGATCACGTTTTCACCATGGAAGAGTCAGCAAAGAACTTTTTGCAGGGTCCGGTACAAGTGGTGCCAACAGTATACTTTGTATGTGGGAAAAACGCTTATGTGAGATTGCCTGCCAATTGGTACGGCACTTGTTACCTGGCAGCTGTTTTCCCCAAGATTTATCATGTAGAGGAGCTAGAACTCTTGGAAGGAGGAATGCATTCTAGAGCAAGGAGAGATGCAAGTGCAGGAGGAGTGATTGGAGATATTTTTGGAGCTGTAATACCAAGTTTGGGAGTGATTTTGAATGATGTGAAGATTAGAAAGCTGGCGACTGTTGTGGACAAGTTGTCGACGAATGCAGCTAAATCACTATTGCTTGTTGATGGAGAGATGTTGTCGATAAGGGCGATGGAGATGCAGAACCGTCTTGCTTTTGGTGTCTTATTGGCAAAAGAGGGCGGAGTCTGTAAAATGCTGAAAGTGCAAGAGTGCTGTACTTATATACCAGATAATAGCAAAGATCTGAAGAAGTATATATGTAACATCACTGAGATTCATCATGAGATCCAGGATCTAGCTGAAGAGGGTGTTTGGGAGAAAGTTGGAAAAGGGTTTGGTAGAGTGGGAAGTTGGTTTGCGAGCCTGGGAAAAGGTATTCTTGGTTACATTCTGAGACCTATCATTATAATCGTGGTCTGTGTGGTTTGCCTGTGGGGTTTTGTGAGGGCTTATCAGTGGTACAAGGCGAATCAAGTCGAAAGATCCCTTAGGGAGAGAGAGGTAAGGATGGCTAGACTGCAGGACAGTCACTATGAGAATATCAAGAATTTGGAAAGGTTCCGACAGGGAAGAGTGGCTACAAGCTCTGTTTAGGTCGGTTCTTTCTCCAGGGTGTTGTGATTTTGTTGATGACACTAGTCATCAGAGGGGGGAACTGATAGAACGCAGTGATATTCTGAAAATTGTAGGGGTGCATTATATTCATGAATAGTCCGTACCCGCATATATTCTTATGTGTGTTAATCTTAGTTAGAACCTGTGTTGTAATAATCGGTGGTAAATGAAATGTTAGGATGAGTTGTGCCATTCAAGAAACGTAAAATGGCATTTAGAGGGAATTATGTAACTTTCGATGTTCATTGCAAATGCTTAATGAAGTAGTTTATATGTAATGTAATGCAGTAGATTTAAACGTGCATCATGTTGAAGTTGCACACGTATAGGTGATTGAGTTTAAATGTGATGAAATGTAGTGCTTATAGATGTAATATTTTAAATGTGTGTTTAATTTGATGTCAAAGGCCTAGATGGAGTATTTACTCCTTCGTGCTAAGAAAGGCCTATTCATTTTCCTTATGTTAGCTGGTTTATGTAGGCCTGAAATGCATTTTCCCCTGGTAATGGTCTCATTTGGAGGTAGTCAGCGAAATTCATGTGCGTGCAAGGTTGTTCTGTTCTCATGCTTCTGTTGCAGGTGCAAGGACATCGTCCTCGGTAGTTAGAATAACGCTTTTGTTTTAGGAGTTAGGTAGGGAGGAAACCTGTTACAAAGTATACAGGAATGCCGATAATTGGGAGCTGATATTTTCTTTCGCTGAAGAAGCCTGAGACCCAAGGACACACCAACCGTCGCTGGACCGAGTACAAGTTTTGGTGGAAAATTACCTACGAGAGGTGCCTGGCCAGAGGAGGTGTTTCAGGGGGCGTGTTTATTAATTGTGCATTTTGTATTAGGGACAGTGCCCCGAGGGATGAGAGGGCAGAGAGAGCCGTTAGAGGGATGAGAGAGCAGAGAGCCGTTTGAGGGTAGAAGGAAGGGATCGATTCTTAGAATGAAGACTAGGGGGGTCATTACGATAGCGGGCGGATCGCCACCGCCCATATGGCGGTGGCGATCCGCCCGCTATTTCTCACCGCCCGCATACAATTTCCCCCGCCATATTACGATGGCGGGGGGACACCGGCGGACGGAAAGACCGTCCGCCGGTTTTCCGCGGTCTGACAGGAGACCGGGCGGAAAAGGGCTCTGATATGGTGGCGGTGTCTGCAAGACACCGCCATCCATATTAGCATGCAGGCGGAGATGTGCCTTCCCATGGCGGCGTTGCCACCATGGAAAGGCATGTGGTCTTTGCCTTTGGAGGCCCATAGCGGGCCCCCATATAGTTGGGGGGGTGCACATGGGGGGTACCTTTTGGCATGGACAAAGTAGCAGGCACCGCGCGGTGCCTGTCACCTTGTGCATGCCGATGCACGACGTCTATTCCCAGCATGGTGGCGGGCGGTGCTGTGAGCACCGCCCGCCACAATGCTGGGAATAGGGCTTGCAATCCTAATATCAGGTGCGGGACCGCCGCACCCCTTGCGGACGGTCCCGCATTCCATTGCGGTGGCGGGCGGACAAGTAATGACCCTCTTAGACTGATTTTTACAACGTGAGTGTACTTCTTAGGATGTCTTCACGAGCTGACACCTTTTCTTGATCTTGCTTGGGAAATGCTAAGTAGGGATGTCACTTTAGGATAGTGTAGGGATAGATTAATGGATTTCCTTTACAGCCACTAATGAAGACTAATATAGATGTTGGTGCAGTTATTGCCTGTTTAGTATTTTTGGAATTGCTTATTCTCTTTATGTTGTATCGGATTAGATTGGTTCGTAGGATGGACTTTGTATTAGTGCCTTTGTATTTTTACAACCTCGTCCTGAGGTGCTTGTATGTTCAGTTATTTTTGGTTTTGTAATAAACCCCAAAACTTGGAATTCGGAGTCAGTGATCCTTTCCGAGCTACTTAAATTGATTCATGCTAAGTTGTTATGAATACATTGTTTCTCCACTTTACACTTCTCAGCAGGTAATAAAGATCCAGTCGACCGAGGGTTCCTAGAAACTTTTATAGAGGAATCCAGCTTTATCACTATTAACTGTGAGGGTGTGGACATATAACCTGATGTTCCTGAGGCAAAACAGTAAGAAGTGCCTAGGTCTAGGGTAAGAACTGAGGTGATTTCATTATTATCAACAGCGACAGTTTTCTTTCCTCAAAGACACAGATTTTTCTCATAAAAAATAGTTATCTTTTAAAAATGCAAACAAATAACAGCTACGTTGCTTACCAGTCACCAATGGAAAATGTAAACACAGAAAATGTCCACATCCAAAGATGGCCTGACCCACAAAATAAAGAACAGTTCAAACTAGTAGTGGGTCAAGCCCCTTCATCTATCTATCTATCTATCTATCTATCTATCTATCTATCTATCTATCTATCTATCTATCTATCTATCTATCTATCTATCTATCTATCTATAATTCAGTATACATTAATTTTGTACAATTTTTATTTGACTTTTTTCTGTATTAGTATCTGTTAGGAGCTCCCCGCACTGTTGTAGATCTCCACAAACAACTAAATAGTTTCTAATTGTAATTTCACGATCATAAATTCAGCCAAAGGAGTCTCCGAGACTTGAAAATCTAAATCTACGTGGAGGTCTCCGCACAGAAATAGTGAATTCCGTCCCTGAAGAGATCACCTCTTAGGTTTAGGGGGAGATCTCCACAGTTAATCTTACCTTTGTGAATAGGGACTGTAGGTGTCTGTGGGCGTTCACAAACATCCAAGGTTAACCAGGCTTTGAAATACCCAGGAGCATCCTTAGTCACACCCCTTAAGCGGGTTTTAAGGGTGGGGAGATCACCTCATGTTTGGCATCCTTTGTGAATTTCTGGCAGGTGTTAGTAAGGTGAATTTGGTCATAGGCCTATGCTTAAGACTGAGGGGTATATTTATGAACCCTTGTGCCACCGGAGTGACACTTTTAGTGACACTCCAGTGGCGCAAACCTTGAAAACATATCTATGAGGCCACGCAAATCCACTTTGCGTAGCTTTGAAGGACCTCATACATATGGAGTAATGCAAGGCAGCGCAACACGCTGCGTTGCCTTACTCTGTGCTCGGGAGGCATTCCATGGGCACTGCGGTGGATGTTCCCACGCAACGCTCATGGGTTTTGATGCTGCTCCAGATTTGCAAAAGCACACTTGCATCATGGCGCAAAAGTGCCTGTGTTGGCACCAAGCTGCTGAAATGGCACCAGCACAGGGGGAAAGGGCAGGAATGCATCGTATTGGATAAATACGGTGCAATCCTGCCCTTTCATATTGACGTAGGGCAGTGCAGCAAGGTGACCTGCTGCGCTGCCCTAGGCAAAAAGCCCATAAATGAATGCCTAAATTTACCTTTATGAATATGCCCCATTGTGGCCAAACTATTGAAATTAAAATATCATGAAAAGAAAATAGAAATATATATAGTTAAGTATAGATTTACTATTCTTAACTACTCATCCATATACTTTATATATATCTATACACACATTTTGCCCGTCTTAAATGACTTGGAATAAAATTAATTATGTACTGTACGAATAATGCTGTGCCGCCCTTTACTTTTATTGAACCGAGAAATGGAGGTTTGACACATTGGCAAGCTACATATGCATGGAGTTAAGTATATTAAACCTCTACTTAACTACGTATACTTATCTTGACGATATTCTAGTAGTTGATATTCAGGTTTCAATATTTTTGTATTACAAACTTTCTTTCATGGTTTTCTGAAACTAAACCCTCTTGATAAAGACCCTTTTCACACAGTCCATTATTCACTCATTCGCACACTTGCCCTTCCCACTTTCAAAGCAAGACATTTAATCATTCACAGGCTCATTCACCCAAACAATAACTCTTGCAATATCAATCGGGCTCAAACTAGCTCACCTACTCAAGCTACCACTTATGTTCACTCATTCACCCACATGACAACCTAAATCACTTGTTTATTCACTAGCTCATTCATAGCACATCTTCCATTCACTCAAGCACCCACTTACAAAATCACACTAACTCACTCACAAACTGTATTCACTAGTACAGCCATTCACTCATTAACTTGTTTATTTTGCCACCTTCTACCTTTTCATTCACTCAGTCACTTTTTCACTCACAGTTTTATTCAGTCATTCCGTCGCTCTCTCTTATTTCCCCTCTTGCTAACTCAGACTGTGGCCTACTCCCTCTAGTAGAAATGTACAAGTTGCTCGTAAGTTACTGGTGGGAGGGTCTGAAATACTTGGGTTAAGTGTAGTGCATTAAAACTGAAGAGCCTGATTCTATCCGCGGCCTGTGTAAGGGCTTCGCTGCTAAGAAGAGGTGTTGGTTGCAGGAAGGCCAAGACATGCCAGGTCACACTGAGGTAGGGCCAGGGCTTTAAGTGGGATAAAAAAAGGGTGGGGGTTCCCTTAAAGGGTGGTGCCTATATAATTAAGGGTGTGGCTTAAACATATGCACTAAAGTTCCCATAGAGTGCCACCGTACTCACATACTTGCACAGAATCACACCGGGGAACAGGCATACGTGGCCATTGCTCTGCTTGCTTGCAGAGAGGCCAAGGATTGGATGGCCAGGTATTCTGAACACTATTGACCCACTGACAGACACTGTGAGAAACTCGCACTGACTTCAGCTCCAACTCAGTTGTGTATGAGTGTATGCAGCAAAGACATGGATGAACTCAACATTCTTTACATTCATTGTTCAGAAATCAATCAGTGCTTTTAGATGTGAAGTTAAGGGCATGAATGCAGGGACCAAAAGGGACCCGTTTAAATGTCCGTTTTAAATGACTATCGGGTCTGAAGCCCGGAGGGCCCCGGCCCACTTAAAGTCCTTGGTAGGGCTCTTTTACCCATTAACCAGACAGACACAGCGTAGTTTTCAAAACGCAGCCAGATAGGTTAACAGTAATTTATTTTTTGCTGGATTACACCAATATATTGTTTCTGTTTTACTTGTAGTTCTTCATTTTGAAATCCATTTTTATTTGACTACCCAAAAAATAAAATCATGTCACATGAAAACTGTTATTACACCCAAGCTGCTTACCAGCACGCACTTTGAGCCACATCCTGGCCCTTCTCCTATGGGAGTCTTAGCCATAACGCCACGCCCACATGTGTCTGGCCTCATTCTGGATGCCACGCCAAGTTCCTTATTTCGAGTATGGCAGATGTGGCACATCTGCCAACAATCACCGGATGTCTCGTCAGCCCAATGTTGGACTGGATTTTTGAGAAGCCTGGCACTGTCAGACAAGCCGCCTGAAAAGGCAAGTTTGTGGGCTTTTTTTGGGTCCTGTCCAGTTCTAGATTACCAAATAGGCAATGTAGGCACCGGCCTATGGGCCCCACCCCTTTTAGGGGCCCGTGACAATGGATCAAAATAATATTGATTTGAACTTGAAGGAAAATTACAATTAAGCTTTCTTAAATTGTTTCCAATTAATTTTTGTTTAATAACATTAATAATTGTTAATGTTTGGCTTTGTGTAATAAAATTAGTTTATTAAAATTGTTGGTTGGTAAAATTAAAAAAGGATAGTTTGCAGGGGCGCCCTGAACTTTCAACTGCCTAGGGGCCTATACAGGGTTTCATCCAGCACTGATCCTGTCATGGCCCAAAGAACTAGAAAAATGCCCACACACTGGCTTTTTCTAGCTGGCACATCTTGTAGTACCAGACTGGCTGAATTTCCATTCTAACACTGCATCCGCCCTAGCTGGAGTGTGTAGAGCCCCGGCCCACTCTAAAGGAGGAGGACCAGATATCTTCCACTTTTTTGCGATGTCCTGCATCGGCACACTCTAACTCAGGGCCGGCTTTAGGGCGGTGCGACTGGTGTAGCCGCACCTGGCGCTGAGACTGGAGGGGGTGGGGGCAGTATGTTAGAAAATAGCTTATCGGTTTAAAAGCACCTGTTGCAGAGTTCCTTGTTTTTCAGCAGGTTTCAGGCAATAATAAAAATGTCAAGATAATGCTGGTGATTAATGCTTCTGCTTTAGAGAGGTGGAGTTTTCTCTAGTCACAGTTCGACTCATCTTCTGTAAAGAATGTGTGCCATGCAGATCACAGAACGGTATTTTATATGGATAGCACAGTGCGATACTGCTTTTATCACAGAGATCCTTTTACTTGCAGTTAATACGTTACAATACTAATATAGCACAGTGACCTATGAACTGTCATCAAAGTGCTGCACACAAACTGCATGGTATAGGTTAGAAAAATATATTTTCCCCCAGTCTTTCATTATCCTAATGTTGCTAAAAAGGGTTGGTTTGGATAGAAATACATTCTTATTAGTAAAGCCAACCCCAACGACCATGGCATGTTTTAAATCCTAAGTTTGTGTTTCTCCAGACCAAGCACCCTTAAAATATACTGCATACTATTATGGAGGACATGTGAGTCCTACATCTTGTAATCTTAATTGTTACACATATGATTTATTGTCTCTGAATAGTTCATGTGCGATGTAAAGTGCTCTGAACCCCACCGTGGTATGAAAAGCGCTTTAAAACAAATAAAAAGCATTGCAAGAGTGGCTATCGAGAGATGAGGGCACTGTTGGATGGTGTTAGTGAGGAAAACCATGGAGAGAGAGGTCATGGGGGGTTGTCGACCGTCGGCCCTGCTCTAAATAAGACCCTAAGGGGCATATTCACAAGGACTTATCGCCGAGTTATCGGCACTTTAGCGCAGCAAAAGTGGCGATATAATTATCGCCCCATTCGCAAGCTGGTGCCAACTGCCCACATCGCCACATATCCAGCAATAGCTGCCGCAAAAAACATCGCCACGGTTGACACCGCCAACTAACGCTAATGAGATGCAGAGTAGGCGTTCCCGTGCGAAAACACACAAAAACACCACATCGCGACAATCACAATGAACAGCCAGATCCGCGATGCGAACCAAAAACAGGCGATAAGCCGCGCTAGCAGCAGCGATTTTACACCTGCTCTCTGCTGGTGTTAAGCAGTACGACTACCTGCACCACAAAAGGGAGCCCAGCCCACAGCCACACCTGGAGAACAACAGATGCCATGGAGCCACTGCTCATGCAGCTCGGAGACCCCAGAAGCCCACAACACCCACCGCCACCACCCCCAGGACCCCCCCACACCCCTGGGCCCTCCCCTGGCCCACCCACCCCGGACAAAGATATGCCACAGCAACTTCACAAAATCACGAGATAAGAAAGACCCTGACATTCAACTGTGAAATTCCCATAACAAAACCGTATTAATACATAACACAAAACAACAAATTGGATTAGTCCTTGCGGATCCACTCCGGACAATCTGGAAGCCACAGCCTGCAAGACAAAATCCGAGATGAGAACGTGTGTCATGCGCTCATCAAAGGCCAGAGAGAGAGAGCGAGAGAGAGAGAGAGAGAGAGCGAGAAAGAAAGGGTGAGCGGAGAGGGAGGGAGAGAGAGGGAGAGAGAGAGAGAGAGGGAGAGGGAGAGAGAGACAGCGAAAGGATGAGAGGGCGGGAGACAGCCGCCCCTGCGCACCCATGCCCCACAGCCCACCTGCTGCCACCAGTGTGTCTCCAACCACGTGCCGGTGCATGCTCCGAGCCCGTGACACGCGACCTTGGCAGACTCCACATCACCCGGACCCACCCCGCCCCGCGGGCCACTAGGTCACACACCTGGAACTGGGCCTTTATTTCGGAATGGGAGAGTCCATAACAGTGCACACGTCATCAACGCTGGCTGCGCACCCGCTCAGCATCATAGGTGCCACTAACTCCGTGAACCTTGAGGCAACGCCACGTGGCGGTAGGCCCGCGTCGCACGCAGGCTCCGGCCTACACTGCGGTCCAGCAGGGCTCACACCAACCCTCACCAGGCCAGACAGCCAGGACGGGGCATCATCGCAGGCTGCGCACCCACTCAGCACATCACGTGGCCCTACCTCAGTGCCCCGTGAGTCACCGACCCATGGCGGCATGCCCGTGCCGGCCGACGTGCTCCGTGTGCCACTAACCCAGTGCGACGAAAGTCACTGTCCCGTGTCACACGGTCCGTGCCGCACGCAGTTCAGCTCTGTGCCCCTCAAGTCATGGTCCCTTCATGATTGCGTCACGTGACATGGCAGGCGGGCGCAGCATTGTCCCCTCCGGCATTGTTGAAGATCTGGTCCATGTAGCTCTGTCGTCCCACCCGTTATACGTATACGGAGTGGGCTGGGCTTGCGTACGCACGTCCAGCGTAGGGGTGTGAAGTATCATCTCTGGGAACTGGGCGTGGTCCTGGTCTGGGCTGGGCAGGAAATGTACATATGCGTGTGCCTCTGTCGCAGTGTCTGCGCAACACGGGCCGCGATGTGCAATGTTGCAATGTTGCATGCAGCCGGAGGCCGCACACGCTCGTGGGAATGTACAAGGTGCGCAAGTCCGCTCGGGCTCTTGGCTCATGCATGCCAACTGCCGTGTGTATCGTTCTTGGTGCGCCATGGGCCTAAGGCCTAGCCTCAATTGCAGCGTGTAGACCACATCACATTTCCACATTGCAAGCAGTAGTCAGAGTGACATCAGGGATGAATGCTCCATTGTCTCCACACAGGAGGCGGACGGGCATCTGCACCTCCGACCTTGGACACAGCATGCTGTAGAAACCCCCTGTGAGTGATATCATAGCAGATGGCGACGACTCCCACACTTCACACAGCGATGATGAAGGACCAACGTATACACACCCCACACACAGAGGCCCTTGCCCAGGGTACTCCCTGCATGGAATGGCCTTCACACTTACGTACACAACAACCCATACGTCCTAACGTCGCACGCCCATACGACTCATTGCTCCGAGCTGTGGCTTTTCATCCACATGACTGCCGCAGGTCAGAGGAGTGGCGGTTCTGCGAGTGCCACCACCGCAATGGCCGAACATCACGGGCACATGCACAACCCCAGTCACGTGAGACTGTACCGTGCCCGAATGCTGCAAATGTTGGGGGCCCTGCCACTTGCAGTGTTGCGCATCATTTACCGTCTGAGCTTCCGTCTTGCGTACGTCACCTGCGTCCAGCCCTGGTTCCACTGTCGAACATGCATATTCGAGTGGCCCATGGATATCTGCCTATCCAATGCAACGGTGGCTGAACTGGATTATGACTTGTGTGTGTGCCCCCTGTTGGCCCACGACCATGAGTGTAACAGTGATTCCCGTTCATGGGATGCCTGGATATTTGGCATATGTGCTGGCAGTTGGACATGGGAGTTTGCACGATTCCTCGTGTGCAGTGACCACATTGAGGCGCCCCCCTATTGGGCTGTTCTGCGGATTGGTGAGACGGCGTGGACGGAGCACATCTGTCCGGACCAGTTGATGGATTGGCTCGCCCTCGTGTTCCTTCAGCTCGACAACGACGTACTCCTGGAACTGATTGCACAGGAAGCTGCGCTCGCTTTCATGGACGACTAACGACGTTCCAGCAGCCACGACTGATGGTAAGCCATGGCACAGGTCCCAACACCTTGTTGCATTCTGGTGATGAGTCCACATTTGCCACAACAACAGTGGACATGGCTGCATTCCTATGCTGCCTGTGATTGTCTGATGCCTTGGTCTGCATGTTGTGGCCCTTGTATTGCCCGTAGTTCCACGCACATGCCAATAAAGTCTGTGCTGCCACACTTGTGTTCAACTGTGATGGGTGTTGGATAGGATGGCAATTCGTGTGCCTCATTGGGCATTGTCCGTACACAGGGTGGGACTGGATGACGTATTTCATTTAGGGGTGAGTCCCTATTGGCAGGTCCACCTCTGTGCGCCAGACTTGGTGGTTTGGGATAGTTGCTGGTAGACCTGTGCAGCTCCGTGATGTCACCATTGTGGGTATGGGGTCCAATTACTTGGCATGTGGGTCACTGTGATAGTTCTGGACAGTCTGTGTCCACACAGGTGGGTGTGGGTAGGTATGCGACGGTAGGTGCTGTTGTCACATGTGATGGTGGACACACCTTCAGGTCTGCTACCGACTTTGACATCTTTTCACACAGACCTCTTTCCTACATGGACGTGGAGCTACGTTGGGGGGTTGCGAGTATGTTGTTCATGGGTGATGTGCCCACAGCTAGTTCAGTCCTACGCAGTCATCTCATTGGACTGCCATTTTTCCATTTGTCTTGCCAATGACACGGTGGTGGTGACGGACAGTTGTTGGTGGTGTTCTGTCCACACCGTGCGGTGGATCCGGTTTACCTGCGGTGTGGTACCCCGTCTTCCTCTTCCTCTTCTCCTTGCCCTTCCCCGACCCCGGGGTTCCGGGCTGGTCCTCTGTTGTGCTTGTGGGGTTCGAGTTGGCCTCAGCACTCGGGCCAGGTGCTTCCATGGTGCTCCGCAGTTCGCTTACTTGTTGGTGTCTTTTTTTGGGTACTTTTATGGCGCCTCTTCACGCATGGCGCGTGGGTATTGCTGGCCTTCTGCTGGTTATCACGGTTGTTTCATCGCCATTGGGCGCATCGCAGCTTTTTTAGCGTTAGGGTTTGGATTTTTATCGCCGTCACAGTAGTTGTTTCGCGGACATTTGCCGTGTTCTCGTGCGAATATCGCAGGGTATCGCCGTGTTGTGAATGCCACGTTAACACGGAGTTATTTTCCCGCGATGGACTGCGATGTGCGGAGTTGCGTTAAGCTATTATGGCGATGTTTATCGCACGTTCTTGTGAATATACCCCTAAGTCATTGGTTCTTAACCTTTTGACTTCTGTGGACCCCCCAAATAACCATTACTCGAAACCAAGGACCTCAGTGCATCATTATTAGAATCCGGGGACCCCCACTGAGTCAATACTGGAAGCCGGGGGCCAGGGGCTTAACCATTTTTGATGATTTAAACAGCTAAAGAATACACAAAATAATACAAAAACATTCATCACACAAATACAGAAATTACTAAATATTTTATTTAATTCCCAAATAAATATTTTAAAAAAAAGATTTTAATGGACTCTTACTCCAAATTCTACTGAGGCCACTTGGCGTGCATATTACATTCTGTTTGATGCACTTGCACGCCTCCCACAAATCGGTCTGAGGATAGTAACTTAGGTGTCCATTACGATGTCGGGCGGTAAAAAATCCGCCATCAACCACAGTGGTAAAAATCCGCCCGCCTACACCGTCTGAATACCGACCGAGCAATTACGATGCCGCGAACCGAAAACCGCCGGAGGCGGAAAATAAACAGAAAATACCGCCCGCCCATTTCCGAGTCTAAGTCCATCCGCCCGCCACGGACGGAAAGACGCACGACAACCCAAAACCGCCCGCCCTGACGACTGAGACACCGCCCGTGAAATTAGGATTGTACCGACATGAGCGCGGAAAATCCACAAATACACCGCCCGCCAGCGCAAACAACAGTGACGAAAATGGACACGGCGGAAGCTCTGGCGGCCACGTCCATGCACAGAAATCATCCGCTGACAAAAACAAACACACACAACATGGCCAACAAGTCCACACAGCAACCCACGCACAAATACCCAAACACAGTACACATCCCGGAAACACACCCCCCCGGACAAAAAAATCAACTACAAATCCCAGAACACCAGCCACAACACACCTGAAAACAACAGACCATCATGACACACCCACATAGGTAAGTACAAAACCAGCCCCTTCACAGACCACAACCCCCTGCAACATTACAAACTGAGGACGAAAGCACACAACACAGCGAGACAGAAAGGACAGCAGCACACCACAGACACACCTAACACACCCATCACCACCACCACCACCAAACACCGGCCACACAAACCCCCTGCACATCACACACCACACACCGCACCAGCACCACAAACACCAAAACACACACCATGGCACCACACAGAATGCCCAAGTTCACTTCCACCGAGCTGACGGTCATGGTCGACGAGATCGTCAAGGTGCACCCACAAATCTATGGCAACCAGGTCCAACAGACACCACTATCCACCAGAAACCGGTTGTGGAGCAGGATCGTAGACCAGGTCAATGCAGTCGGGAACGTTCCACGCAACAGAGGAGAAATTAACAAAAGGTGGAACGACCTCAAAAGCGTGGTCAAGAAGAAGGAGAGCAAAAATCGAGAGCTGGCTGCCAGGACTGGCGGAGGGAATCCCGCGCTATTCAAGACCTTCAAGGCGTGGGAGGAGAAGGTGCGAGTCATCATACATCCGGAGATCCTCACCGGATTACCAGGGGAGTGGAGGCTGGTAAGTACAAACAAACGTATACCAGCACACCGCTATGTAATCACATGCACTACCACCATGCCATAGCTCCTAGGGACAAACACCCCCATGTCCAGTACACAATACACAAGACATCACCCACACATGCAACAGACACTCACACACACTCAGCCCAAAGCTACCAACTAACAAAACCATGGGGGCATGTGTACAGTCAGCCAGCACCGCAACTTCCACCAGGTCCCCTTGTACTCCTGATGCGCCAGAATGAGCACTCCCCACACCCACATCCATGTGTCCGCCATAGCTGCACTGACCGACAAGTAACAGGTAAGTAGCCGGAACACAAAGACAGTGGGTCGGAGGGGGACAGCTGAAGTAAAACACCCACCAGGCCCCCACTACCACAGACCAGCAAGGTGGAGCACACCCCACATCCATGTGTCCGCCATAGCTGAACTGACCGACAAGTAACAGGTAAGTAGCCGGAACACAAAGACAGTGGGTCGGAGGGGGGACAGCTGAAGTAAAACACCCACCAGGCTCCTACTCCCACAGACCAGCAAGGTGGAGCACCCCTCCCTCCCAGTACCATGTGGCATCCATTGCATTGCGCACTCAGAAACAACCTGTAGGTTGGAAACTGTACAGGGCGGGGCGTCTGTAGGCATGAGGACTGTACTACGACTGACACATGGGACATGTCACGTAGCAGAGGAACACGCAGCACTGCTCCCAGTCACAATCATGAGACCAATGTGCACACGGACATGTTCAACAGAGTCAAACCCCACATGACCCATCACAGATACAGCAACACCTAAGGAGCCACGTCTGCATGCACAAGTCCCACTGGAGCACAGACCCACACGGCAGGCACTGTGCCACCCATCACACACATCAGCAACACCATCGAAGTCCTGTCCATGTAGTCCTCACTGCCTGTCACCCACACATCGTACAACAACGCCCACGTAAGACAGACCGTACTAGAAGTAACAGCTTGGAACCACAATATTGCACACAAAGACGAACTGGACCCATGAAACACACAGGCACACAATGCACATTCAACATATCATCCATCTCATCTCTCAGCCACAGTGTCATGAAAGGTATGTCATCCGAACAGCTGGCCCTCATACAGTAGTCATGCAAAGATACCTGCCCATGACAAATCATGTGCCTGCAGTGACTAAAGCGCACGTCACACTGCGAGTAACAACACACATAATATAGTCAACACCCCAAGAGCACAGCACTGATGCACATGTACCAGGGCAGCACGCACACAAAGGATTTGGCCCATCTGCAATACGTCGTGTGGCACACAACAAGCACGAACTCACAACAATGCTACCAATGTGATGTCCATGAATGATAACAGTCAGCAGATATTCCGGGCATGTGAGACAGACACACACCTTTGTCTATGCACTGTCATGTTGCCAGAACACATGTCACGTTCTGCACCCATTACTCACAGTATGTACCCCAAAAGCATATTTCAACCCAAGAGCATTTAGGGGGCTGTACCCCCTTTTGGCATCAGCATTTCTAAGCGTTCCATCCTTCCCCCTAAACCATCGTTCAACCCAACATCGTCGATGGTCCTGGAGCTCGCATACACCCGAGCCACAAAATGTAGGAGCATAGCAACACACACCCATCGGCATTGCTAATCCGTCCCATGCATACACACATCGTACATCCACACACACGCCACTGGGAAACCTGTGCACGACAGTGCACGAACTGTGAATGTCAGACAACCAATACATACTTTGCTAGGTGCAACACAATGACCTATCTCATTCTCCCCACAGGTGCCGAACTGCTGGATGCTGTAGCGGGAGACAGCAGCCAGCACAGCCAGTCCGCAAGCCCCCGACCCGGACTCACGGATGTAGAGGAGCTAGACACCTCTTCGGACGCGGACCACCCAGCAGGCCCATCTGCAGTGGCAGGGCACAACCGCTCCCCAGGGCCCCTCCTGCCTACCAACCCATCACCCAGGGCTGCTGACCAGTCACAGACCCCTGCTGCCACGGTCGTTGCGGCCACCACCACCGCCGCAACCACCACCACTGCCGCAAGCACCACCACCGCCGCAACCACCACCACCACGCCATCCCTGGCCACAGCCCCTGCGCAAGCAGTGGCACGGCCGTCGGGCTCCACCCTGGGAGCCAGAGCGAGGACCGTGGTGAGCAATGTGGCTAGTGGGCAGGTCGGTGGCAGCAGTACTGGTATGAGGAGCAGGGCCAGGCTAACGCCATCTGAGCCTGGGAGCCAAGCCCTGCCGCAAATCGCCAGAGTCCTTGGGGCCTATGAAGAGGCCCAAGGACAATGGGCCAGGTCGGCTACCGACACGCGGGAGGTCCTTGGGGTGTTGAGGTCCATGGACGCCCATATGGGACAATTCGTGACCCGTATGGACCAACTTGTGGACCTAATGGGCCAGCTGGTGGTGGTGGTGAGGGCACAAGCAAGGCCAGCAACACCACCTCCGCCACCACCTGCTGTGGCGCAGGGTCGTGCAGCATCGCGTTCCCCTGCGTCCACAGCGAGTGAGCACTCCTCAGCCACCACCAGCGGCACATCAACACACCCCCCTACCAAACGTGGAAGGGGCCGTCCGAAGAGGAAACAGGTGTCCAGAGAGGACTTCGCACGCACCAAACGCCAGTGAGTCAGCCAGCCACCTTGACCACCTACTGCATTGACTTGTACTACGATCCTACCCCACACTGCCATGTGAATGGCATGTGTCTGTTGGACTGTGGACATAGAACTTCATGGGTACACCCTGACCATCACGCAGCCATGACCGTCAACTCATTGTCACAGCATGCACCACGTTTGTCATCACCTTGCACACAATCACATGTCACCGCTGTAAATAAATACACCTTGATCACAATCTGCTTCATGTGTCCTGGGTTTATTCAACGATGTGCAATCGCCACCATGAGCAGAAATGCATCTGCTGTGTGGTATGTCGATGGGACAGGAGAGGCTGTAGGGACCTAGGGGTGAAAAACAGAACAAGAGTACATTCAATGAGTGTGTCACACACTCATCACACAGTACTTGTCACCAACTACAAGCAATGTACACACATCACACAGAGCAACAGGGCACACTGCTACAGCCGCTGCCAGTGGCATACCAACCTGGACATGGACCATTGACACACAGCACTCAGTGAACAAAAGGCCCCCGTGACAGAGCACACATACACCTGCACAACTACAGCTACATCAGCCGTCGTACATGGACACTCACCGTCAAGTGAAGTAGCGGGCGATGAGCTGCTGACGCACATTCACAGCTTCCTCCTCTCCACTGTCCTCTTCACTCGAGCTGTCCTGGTCTGCAGGCTGGGGCCCTGGTTGATCTCCGTCATCCACAATTAGGGGGATCTGCTTGCGAATAGCCATATTGTGCAGCATGCAGCAAGCCACTATTATCTGGCACACCTTCTGTGGGGAGTACGCCAGTGCACCCCTGGTGCGGTCCAGGCATCTGAACCTGGACTTGAGGAGGCCAAAGGTACGCTCAACCACACGTCTGGTCCTCCCATGTGCCTCATTGTAGCGGACATCAGCTGGGCTCCCAGGACGTTGCAATGGGCTGAGCAGCCAGGGCCCATTCGGGTAAGCAGAGTCACCTGGGTGTGAGGGACACAGAGAACCGTTGCAATTCCAACTGGACACAAGACAGCATCGCACAGCCAGCACGCTACACTACTCCACATACTCACCGACAATCCAGCCACGGTCCGGTTGCAGATTGGCCATCAGTCGTGGTAGGATGCTGTTGCGCATGATGTGCGCGTCATGTGCCGATCCTGGGAACTTGGCACACACGTGGGAAATCACCATGTCCGCAAGGCACACCACTTGCACATTCAGGGAGTGCGTGTGCTTCCGGTTGCGGTAGAGCTGCTCAGTGGCCTGTGGTGGAACAAGGCCAACATGGGTGCAATCTATAGCACCAACGACGTGGGGGATCCGTCCAAGGGCATAGAAAGCACCCTTCACTGCCGCCAATTCACGAGCCCTGGGGAATCGGACGTATCTGTTCCTGTACAGCATCATAGCTGACAGTACATCCCTCAGCACCATGCTGAACATGGGCTGGGACATCCCACCTCCACTGCCCACTGTGTGTTGGAATGACCCAGTGGCGAAGAAATGCAGTGCAGCCATCACCTTAGCCGTGTGGGTGAATGCTGTTGGATACACCCTGCGAGGACGGAGGTGGGGTTCCAACATGGCACATAGACGATGCAGGGTGGGTCGGTCCAGACGATATTTACGGATGACCTCTACATCCTCCATGTCTGACAGCAATTGGTAGGGGCGATGAATGTTTGGTCTCCGCCTAGGAAAGATGGAAGTGGACACATGTCAAAGCAAGACGCCACATGGCATATTCACATACACAAAACAAAAATGACTGAGCAAGCACTTGAATCACAGAACAGCTGACAAGTAGGGACAGCACAGCCACAATACACTTACACAGGTCCCCTACCAATAGCAATGGGCAGTGACACACACCATTGCTATGAGCATGCACATGGGGATCTAGGCCTCAATGACTTGTAAGGCATGCTGATGGTAACAGACTGCATATTCGGCAAGCGGCAACACCGCGGCAACATGACTTGCTGCTGTGCATCACACTGCTTCCGAGGCTGGGTGAGTATGGCACACACCAACAACGCTATGGACACATGCTGAGCGACCAAAACAAGTGGGACCTGTGGCACGAGGGCTTATGAGACAGTCATTGGTGTCACCACTGCACCCTATGTACAGCACTGTACGGATCACACCTCCAGAAACATTGACAGGTGTACACATTGACAGCCCCATGCCAACACGGCTGTGTGCTTGCAAATACACATCACAAGTGACACGTAACATTGCACGTGCCAAGTGGCAGATGTACATAGTGAAAGATGGCATGTGTGTGCATATGCATATCCCATGCACCCATGCCAATGTGTACATGATGATGTGCCAACAGACATGTGGAGGCTGGCCACTGGCCGTCCCTGCCTATGCACACAGCATGTTGTGGCCCCGTCCATTGTGCACCTGCACCCACACACAAATCATGGCCACACCTGCAGATGCAGTGCGCACATCATACTGTGTGGTGCACATGGCATCAGCGGACTGTACCCGCCATGGTCCAGGCCCTTACGGCCAACTCCAATGTCCCTCGCGGTTGCACCCTGCGTGTTCCACTATGGAGGGAAGCGTCCCGGGCCAGCTGGGAGCAGGCCAACGTCTGCAATTGAAGCTGCCAGACATGGTACACGGATTGCAGCAGCTTGGACCCACTGTAACTGACCCAGGGGGTTATATGTGTGTGTGAGTGGGACAGGCATTACCACATCTACCTGGAACTGTAGCCTGGCACCCCTCGAGAACACATGCTGCTGCCACTTCTCCACCTACACGTCGATGACGCTGAGGACATGTCCAGGTCCACTCACCAGCGAGGAGCTGGAGATCCTGGATTCCGAGCTCCATGCACACTGCACATGGCTATTCCTTGCGAAATTTGTGTGTGGGAGACAGCTGCAGTGTGTGTGGGGGTGCATGTGGGTGACACACATGTCGTTGATCCGCAGCACTATGAGTCAGAGCCTGTGGTGTTCAAACATCCACTGCTCACCATGCTGACTGCAGGTGGCATGGGTATGTGTGCTCTCGGGCGCTTTGACCTGTCTGTCCCTCCCGAGAGGTGGTACATGGCAACTTCATGTCAGACATCCAGTGACCCAGCCAATTGGCAATGCAGGTCTCAGTGCACTTGTTGGTCGTGTGAATGTCAGGCTGGGGCCATGCTGCCCTTCTCAGTCCCAGCAGGCCTGGCCTGCACATTGACTGCACAATGCCAGTAGGTGACAACACAGACTGCCTAGTGGGTTACATGTGTCTCCTGTTCAGGACCCTCCAGATGGGCGCTCACTCAGTCCTGTCTATTGGACACACCATGCCTCGTGACAGGGATGTGTGTGTGAGATAGTGGCACTGAATGTGACCTCCGTTGCGGGGTGGGCCATGCACAGGGCGGGTACGTTGATTGTTGCACAGTGTTGGTCACAGTGGGTACACCCACACAGATGTGTTGTCTTGTGATATTTTGCTAGGTCCGCCTGACAATGGACTGTAGATGTGGGCAGACTACACATTGGACGATGTGCTGTCTATATGCATGTGCCTTCACAACAGGCACAGCTGCCCCTGCACATCTGACCCCTGCTGCCCTCAGTGCTGGGTCTGTTGAGCTGATGCACCATCTGTGCGTGGGGCAGACAGATCTGCTCACTACCGTCATTGTCCATGACATCACTTTGCCGCAGGTGACATGGATCATGGAGGGCCCACATGTACGCGTGGGTGGACTACACAAGACTGTCCAATGGTTGTCACCCCCAGTCAGTGCTTCGAATGGGAAGAATGTGGTGCTGGTACTCATTTTGATGTGTCGAGTGTGCGGGGCTAGGTGCGGGGCTACATGCAAGACATGGGAAGGTCATCGGCTTATCTACTAGTTGCAATACACACAAGACACGTCTTTTTCTGACCACATCAGGGGCATTCCTTAAACTAACTGAAAGTCAAACAGTTATCTTTTACACTGTCCTCATGGCCTCCCCTCGCTCACACCAATATGCATTTGCACATGAGAAGCTAGCGCATGCACAAGCAGCTCCAAGCTCGCCCCAGAGAGGCCAAGGAGTGTATGTGTGGGTCCAGTTGAACAAGTGGTCTGTTTCACGGTATGATATGTGGCGGGACGCCGTCCACCTGCGTGGTGCCCCAACTCGAGACCCGGGCAACATTGACAATGCATGACAGGCTCCGCAGTCCGGATACACCACCTGCAACACACAGAGGCTGTAGCTGCCCTAGCGGCCCAGGCCGCGTCCAACTGGAGCTCATGGACCCACACATTCACTCTTTGGCCTCTCTGGGGCGAGCTCGGATCTGCTTGTGCACGCGCTGGCTTCTCTGTTGCAATGGCATGTAACGTGTGTGGAGATCTAGGCAATGGGTGGGATGGTGCGAGCCACCTTCCGTGACGTCACTACTGCTCGTGATGTGTGCGTCCCCCCACTACTTCCATATGACTTGTGCCATACTACACATTGGGGATGTGTTGCCTGCGTGATGTGACCAGGAGGAGCGCGCCATGACCTCTCACCCACCATGCTCCACTGCCATCCCGTGTCCTGGATTGCCTGTGCAGGTGGACAATGTTGTGTATACACCTGGTCGACAGGGGATGTGAGTGCCTTGGCAAGAGCCTTGCGGACGCACAGCAGTATCCAGCATGTCCACGGAGGGTGGGCTGACGTCTACACTTGATGCAGCATTGATCGTGTGCCCGCCTGTTGTGCACACACGAGTTCACATTCATCCCCAGACAGGTGGTCTTTACAAATTCCCAGGAGAGCGCCAATGTACTGTTCCTGTATCCTCTCAACACAGCGTGTTTCAACATTGCATGTGCGCACCTACCCGTCACACCCACCCACCTGAGCCATGCGTGACTCCCGCTTCACATGACACATGTGTGTCTTCCACAGTTGTGCTACTCATTTGCGTTGACATCCAATTACAGTGGACTACATGGTCATCTCACAACTGCCGTGTACTTCTCACACTCTCATCCTCTCTCATTCGTACTTGTGAAATGAATCAGCAGAGACACATTTTTGCTTCTAGACATGTATTGGTACTTATGTCCTCTGTGATGCAGTATAGTGGACACTACTGGCAGCGAAATGCATGTGGAGGATATACTCAGCATGATTACACATGGCATAGGGTGTAGGGGTAGATGTGATTAGTTGTTGACTGTGGGATGTGGGCTTCAGAGTTACGACTGCTTAGCCGTTGCTGTGCTAATGTACATTTGCTACTTACTGAGGTGCTGCTGACTTTGACACAGACAGTATACATTTAGCCTACCAGTCCGCTTGTCATCATGGGCACAGTGCATCTCAGTTCCATGTTACAGGTTTGCTGCTATAGTTACTCATACACACGTGCGTGGAGGTGACATCAGGGCATGGACTTAAGTGCATGCAACGGCGTCCCACTCTGTTGTTGCGATGTGGTGGCTACTGGACATGTCACAGTCACTGGGGTCATGTTGTTGGTGGATGCACTTGTTGTCCATGCAAAGGTCCTGGCACGGAAGTTCAGGGGGAGATGAGGTGACAGCTCTCACATACTACAGCCGGACGATTACTGTCCACTGACCGGTGCATATGTTCATGGGCGCAGGATGCATATTATGGCATGGTTGTACGTGCAGTTCTGTCCATGTGGTTGCCATACACAAATCCCATGCCTCTGCCTCCCCCTGTTCATGCAGAGTTACTGGATGTGATGAGGAACAGAGTGCATGTCCCGAATATATCCGATGTCATTGCAGTGTAGTTGATGGTGTGGTGTCAGTTGCAGGTTGTATGGTATAGTTGTTGTACTGGTAACTGCCCAGTCCGTGCGGAGGCCATGCATGGGTACGGTGTGGGACATCATTGTTCAATTGGGGGTATGGCGGCGGGGCCCGACGAATTGACAGGTTGTCAGGTATGCGATACCTTCCAGCAGGGCTTCCATGGCATTGGTGGTAAACATGGATGCCATCCAATGTAGCGGATGGTGGCTGTCAAGGTGTTGGTCGTGAGTTGTCCCTTGTAGGAGCATGATGGGACATGTTGGATGACATTCGATGTAACTGTGATCCATTATCCGTCGTGTGGAGGCACAGTGGTCCCATTGCAGTGTGGGTCCGATAGTAGCCACATACGCCATGCCCCCATAGGCTGAACAGACCCTGTCGTGGACGTCCAGGGGTTGAATAGTTGTAGCAGGTCCGCCCTTGGACATGCCGGGTTGGAGAGACATAAATCCACAGGATAGTAGAAGGGACACCTCCGACAGTAGAAGACGGGGATGACGCAGCTGAACAATGCGATGCGGTAAGTTAGTCGGTAACTTACGTTCAGCTAGGCCAGATTGTCACATCCCAATATCTGTATCAGGTTATGTTTGTACAGCTTAATCTGTCCGGCGTAGTTGGGTAGGTGTGGTGCAAGTGCCATTTTGCTGCAGGGCGATGTGGTGGCGTGCTCCGGCTGTCTGTGCAGTCTGCAGGGTGCAACCTCCGACGTTGCTGGGAATTCTGTAATGGTCGTAGGGAGGCAGGACTTGTGTTATGTTAGCTTGTGCGGAGGACACGGGCCCTCATCCCACATGCTTCTCTGAATGGTCAAGGTCAGTGGTGTCTGACTCCTTCCAGATAACTTGCATGTGAACCACATGGGGGAGTGTTATCATTTCTTTTTTCCGTTCTGAATGTTCTTTGGTGTTATGCGCTATCTGCCCTGTGGCCGCTTCCCTCTGCATGCCTGTGTTGGGCTTTTTTGGTGCAATGACTGTTTTCTCCGGCTTGTTTAGTCGGGATGTGGTTTCAGAGTGGGAATGGAAGGTCATTCAGTGCTGTCTCCTCTCCCGTGTGTGGGTGGCAGGCTGCGTTTCCGCTATACGTTGGGCCTTGTGTTATAATTGGTACCACCTGTTGTCTGTCCCCGGTATCTTTGATGTTACGTATTGCATGTCTTGTTATTGGGTGCAGGGTGGCATCGGTGTTTCTGTGTGGTACTGGCGTACCTTTTGCCGACGGGGTCCATATTCTGCTGGGTGATGTTGCCGCCGCTGTGTGCTTCGCCGTGTTTTGCACACAGGGGTGTGTCCTAATTTGGCGTGACGTCACTGACATGTTCGGGTCACTTGTGTGACGTCAGGTTGGCAACAGTGAATTGCCGGTTGGGGACATGACTGTGGCAGGGCTGTCACGTGACATGTGCGTTCTGGGTGGTGCTGGTGTGTGTGGTGTTTGGTTGTGACCCTGTGTTGTTTGTGTGCGGCGCATGCATTGCGCTGCCGTTGGCCTCTGCGTTGTGCGCATGTGTGGGTGCAGTGGTGGATGTGGCATGTCCACGCAGGGGTGTCGGGGGGGGCCATATACAGTTTTCCCGCCCTTGCACTGTGTGCGCTGTTTGCGTGCCCCTGTTGTGTGTCTGCCTACCTGCGTCGCCGCGGTGCGTTGACTCCTGGGTGCTGCATCAGGTAGAGCATGGGGAGGGCCTGCAGTGCTGGATTCATGCTCGGGGGCCGCCTCTTTGCTATCCGTACTGTGCGTTCGGTTTTCCGCCTTGCTTTCACGTGTGGTGTCTCTTAGCCGGGGGAACTGTTTGGTTCTGGCATTGTAATTTGTACGCCGGGCGGTACGTGATTTCGTCGGGCGGTATGTCTCCATTAGGCCGCGCCGCTCCGTGAACGGGCGCACTTTGATGGCGGACGGCGTAGCTGGCTTACGGGCGGTGTTTGGCTGACTTTTCACATCCTAATTGGGCGGGCGTGTGTGCTGTGGCGGGCGGACGGTAGCTGGTGCTTTTTGCATCCTCCAGCACGGCGGTGGTGCTTCCGCCCGCCATCCTAATGGGCCCCTTAATTAGCCTCCCATTTCAGATTTCTTCACATTTACAGAATGTTTGCACATTTTCAGTTGTACATTTTGCCTCTGCGTTTATATACACTTTATTTGTCTGTTAATAGTATTTAATTTTCTGAACAGCCGCAGACCCTCTGAGGAGGCTTCGCTGATCCCAGGGGTCCCTGGACCACAGGTGAAGAAGTGCTGCCTTAAGTTATACAGATGTAATAAATGTTTGTGCCTGATATTCCTCAAATGTTGTACAGCGTCCCAGGTTTTTTACCCCAACATTTTCCTTCACTTAATTTCAGGAAGAAATTTACCAGGCACACCAGTGCAAGGTAGAATGCTGGCGGTACGACTAGTCACAAAGGGGCATATCAGCAAGGGCCGGCGATAATTATCGCTAAGCGCACTTAGCGCTAGGATAATTATCGCCGGCTATCGCTGCTTTCTATCGCGGAGATAGCGTGCTATCAGCAACGCTTATCTCCAAAGCGATAGAAATGCAAGCGATAGCTGGAAAACAGTGTGATTATCGCTGGGAAACCAGCGATAATCGCACTGTGACCGGCGATACCTTGCTGATAGGGCAGGGTGGTCTTAGCCATGTAATCCACCTCCCATTGGATTACATGGCTAAGTCAGAATTAAAGCATGCGTAAGGAAAGTAGCAATAACCGTGGTTATCGCTACTTTTCTTATCGCTATGCTTGTTAGCGATTCCCTTGATAATAGGAGAAATGTCGCTTAGCGACATTTCTCCCGTTATTCTGGGGGGAACGCCCACTTTGCATCTCATTAGAGATGCAAAGCTGGGCGATAAGGAAAGGGCGAAGAAGCATGGATTCACGCGTTAGCGTGTCCTTGCTAATAGGGCGTTAAAATTATCGCCGCTTTTCGTCCGAAAACGGACGCTAAAGCGGCAATAATTTTATCGCCAGCCCTTGTAGATATGCCCCAAAGACCCTTTCAACACGGTTCAAGGGGAAAACCTACAACGGGGTGAAAAAATAGACCTGATATCTAGTGTGAAATGTACTTTCCTTCGGGTTTCTTGCACCCACTTTTTGCACGTCACTCAGAATGGGGTCACCTGTGTTCTGGAATTCATAAGTGACACGCTGAAGTCCCCGTGTCCCTAGTGATGCACTGTGTGAGAACAGGCACATCACTTGATTTCCAAGGGCCTGGTTTATCTGGACCGTAAATGGGTCACGCATCGAGGCTTTTTTACACTGCCATTAAGTAGTCTGAAATATGGTAATGTATGCGCGCAATGAAATAAAAGAGGTGTCCAGGCAAGTTAATAAATCTTCGGTGACATTCAAACATGCATTATGTGGTCGGGCCGTCTTTCATCTGTGAAGCCATTATCTGCAGCTGCATGCCTCAGAGTTTTAGTCTGCACCAGAGGAGGAGGCGTCTGATTGGTTGATGATAACCCTTGCATCCGCCACTTTCTCATGTCACCCTCCACCAGTGTTTCTGGCACTTCTTTCCCCTCAGTATGTTTCTGCTGTGTTTATTTCATTGGCTTGGTCGCTGGACTCCCTGGAGAGGTGGGCCAAGTGCTTCCGTTCTGAGCACGTGCAGTGAAATCTTTCCCCGCTGCTCGAGTATCCCCCTCAGACCCGGGCACTGCCCAGGAGTCTCCGCTCTGTGGGCATTGATTAATGCTCCTTTACTTTGCATTTCTTTATTCCACCCAGGAGGACACCTCTCCTAACATGATGGGCACCAGTGTCGGTAATAATTGCTTCCTACTCGCGGAGAACAGCTTTCCAGATGAGAGATCTTCACTGCCATTCCATATCTGCACGCTGCCACTTCCCATCCCCCCCCCAGGGTTCGCAGGGGCCAGGTGGTGTGTGTCTATTGACACTGTTCGCCTGCTGCACGCTTCCGCCTCCGCTTCACCTCCACCCACAAAGGTGAGAGTGGGAGAGTGGTGCGTGTACATTGGAACCGTTCCCTTGTGCGCTTCCTTTTCACGTCCACACCCTAGGATACGAGCAGCTGAGTGGTGTGTGTCCATTGACACTGCTTCCATACTGCACACTTCCTTTTCAGGTTCAACCCCTAGGATAAGAGCAGCCATGTGGTGTATGTCCATTGACACGGCTTCCATACTGCACGCTGACTTTTCAGGCACACCACCTAGGATAAGAGCGGTCAAGTGGTGTGTGTCTATTGACACTGCTCCCATACTGCACGCTTCTTTTTCAGGTTCCACCCCCTAAGACAGAGGTCTTCAAACTTTTTGATCCCGAGACCCCCTTGTCAAACTTTTTTAGGCACAAGGGCCCCCTTCTGACAATAATTTCTAGAACCTGGTACTCCTCATCATCGACAACTATCAACAACCAGAAACGCCCCATATTCCCACAGCAAATAATTTTTACGGTGGGGAAATAATATCAAACAGTGTTTAGCAAACCAAAGGTCAGCGAGCGTGGGGGCGTGGTCAAAGATGTGGCTAAAAACAAAGGGCCTAATTTATGAGGAATTGGCGTAGGGCAGCGCTGCAAGTCTTCTTGCTGCGCTGCCCTATGCCAATGTGAAAGGGCAAGAATGCACTGTATTTATGAAATACAGTGCATTCATGTCCTTCCCTTGCGTTGCCACACAAATTGCTGCCTAGCACCAACATAGACAGGATTGTTTTGGGGCATGAAGGGGCACCTTCTTTCACAAAAACAATCCCAAGAGGCGTTTTCCTCTTTCTATGTGAGCTGCAGAATGCAGCACACATGGAAAAAGGGAAGAACCAGGAGAAATGAAAACATTTCTCCTCGTTATGCCTCCGCTGGGGAGGCGTCCATTTTTGGAGCTGCCCCTATGTTTACTTTATTTTGTAAATATGGGGCAACATCAAAATCCATGGGTGTAGCGTAGGAACACCACGCAAAGCCCATGGAACACCTCCTTGACGCAGAGTAAGGCAACGCAGTGACTTGCGCTGCTATGTCTTACTCCATAACTATGAGGCCATGTAAAGCCATGCAGGGTGACTTTGCACCGCCTCATAGGTATGTATGGTTGAGACGCTTGCGCGGCCGGAGCGTCAAAAAAAGTGATGCTCTGGCGATGCAAGCCTCTCATAAATAAGCCCCAAAATATTCTGTATGTTTTTTAGGTCTTTCACCATCAAGTATCTACATATAAAATAATGGGCGGCGTAATGAAAAATAAATTTAAAAGTTGTTACTCAGTGAGAAATGCACTGTAGTACATTATGAAACCTCTATTAGTTAATCTGCAGAGGTCTATGTGTAACCAGAGAGCCACAGAATTAAATCTTGATTAGTGCAGTGGAGAATAGTGACGTGTATTTTTAGTGCTACGAGGTCACAGCCTGTACAGAGAGCACTGTGAATATGTAAGTCATTATTTTATACTTGTATTACACACAGTGTAAGATAGAGTGCTGCAAAACGTGCAAATTGTTTTACAATAAAATGGCGCTTCCAAAATGTAGATTTTAGTAATACCAGAGCGTATGTAATGCAATTTTCTTTCACATAACTGTCCCTTCAACACCTCTTTAGGGGTGCTAAGGGCTGAATAAATGCAGTTAAAATTAAAAGCAAGCACTTCAGAGCCCAGTTGTTAACTCTTTGCACTACCACTAAAAAGACCAAATCTTTGTCATCACAAAGCTTGGTGTGAATTGATCAATTGAAGCCAGAACCGGCTCCCAAGCACCCTTTACACTTGCAGATTAACTGAGAGGCACATTTGCATTTCATTCAGGCAAGCAGGTACCCTGGCACAAAAGCTTTTCACAGCACTAGAGACTCAATTGTTGAAACTTCAGCTGATAACGATCTAAATTAGCCGTCCCAGGAAGGCTGCCTTTTTCCAAAATGAAAGCAGATGTTTTGGATTGCAGGCACAAGTGAAGCGGGTGAATGTGCGACCCCCTTCCCAGGACTCCATGCCCCCCTGGGGGTCGCGCCTCACAGATTAAAGACCTCTGCCCTAGGATAAGAGCGGCCGAGTGATGTGTGTCCTTTGACACCGCTCCCATACTGCACCCTTTTTTTTCAGGTTCCACTCCCATGATAAGAGCGTCCGAGTGGTGTGTCCATTGAAACCGCTCCCATAGTGCACGCTTCCTTTTCAGATCCACCCCCCAGGATAAGAGCGGCCGAGCGGTGTGTGTCCATTGACACTGCTCCCATACTCCACGCTTTCTTTTCAGATCCCCCCTAAGATAAGAGCAGCCGAGTGGTGTTTCTCCATTGACACCGCTCCCATACTGCACGCTTCCTTTTCATATCCACCCCCTAGAATAGGAGCGGTCGAGTGGTGTGTGTCCATTGACACCACTCCCATACTGCACGCTTCCTTTTCAGGCACACCCCCTAGGATAAGAGCGGCCCTATGGTGTGTGGCCATTGACACCATTCCCATACTGCATGCTTCTTTTTCAGGTTCCACCCCCAGTATTAGAGCGGCCGAGTGGTGTGTCCATTGACACCGCTCCCATACTGCACGCTTCCTTTTCAGGCACATCCCCTAGGATAAGAGTGGCTGAGTGGTGTGTGGCCATTGACACCACTCCCATATTGCATGCTTCCTTTTCAGGTCCACCCCCTAGGGTAAGAGTGTATCTACTGACAGCGCTCCCATGTTTGGCACTTCCACTTTACGTCCACCCTAGGGGTCAGAGGGGCTTGGTGGATTGTGTCCATCACCACATCTCCCTTACCGCGCACCAGGGGCATTGGTGAACCCCCGCTTTAGCAGCTTCATTGGGGTGGGATTCTTTATGGGCCTCTTCTGTCTGCAACTCGGCAGAGAAAAGCTGATAAATACTGCTATAAATGGATGGATGGATGGATGAAGGATGGATGGCATAGTGGTTGGATTGATGGCAGAGAGGATGGATGGATGAATGACAGTGTGGATGGATGGGGTAGGGAAAGACTGAGTGAGGGATGAAAGAATTAATGGGTGACAAAATGTAAAGGTGAAATAGTGGATATCAGCGTGTGGATGTAAGGGGGAAAGGATGAATGGACATATGCTTGTTTGGAAGAGACAAGGGAGCTCTTCTAGGGAGAGTTGCACTTACTTGCTTTGGTTGCTTGGTGCCATCAAAAGTTTTAGTTCAAAATGGGGGGGGTGTATTTTAATTTTCTGGTTGCTCCCTTGCTGCACGTTTCAGCTTCACGTCCACACCCAGGGATCAGAACGTCCAGGTGGTGTGTGTCCATTAATACCGCTCCCTTGGGGCTCGCTTCCACTTCAAATCCACCACCAGGGATCAGAGGGGTCAGATGGTGCGTTCATTGACACCGCTCCGCTCCTGCCCTGCACGTTTTCTTTTTAGATCCACCCCCTAGGATAAGCAGCCGTGAGGTGTGTGTCTATTGACACCACTCTCATGCTGCGCGCATCCATTTCATGTCCACCCCCTAGGATAAGAACGTCTGAGAGGTATGTGTCCATTGACATAGCTCCCATGCTGAGCACTTCCACTTCACGCTCACCCTAGAGATCAGAGGGGCTGGGTGGGGTGTCCATTGACACCGCTCCAGTGATGCGCGCTTCCACTTCACATTCACACCCTAGGATAAGAGCAACCAGGTGGTGTGTGTCCATTATTTTATTTATTTTATTTTTAATTACTTGTTGAGTTTTATATAGCACAAATTTGACCCAAAGGCATGAGAGCGCTTCAAAGAGTTTGCATAGTAGCAATTAAGTAGTTTACAAATTGGGGTAGGCATAAAGACATATTGGCTGTACCTAAGCGAAACATATGAAGGTGTTAGGATCAGTAGATGATACAGTTCTGAGGTAGAAACCAATCAATCTAGGGAATTGTAAGTGTGCTACTCACCCGTGAGGGTCGCAAGGCGCTGGGGGGGGAGGGGTAGCAGCTCCGCTCAGTCAAAAAGCCAGGTCTTGAGTGTCTTCCTGAAGATGTTCAGGGAGGGGGCGCGTCTGATGTCAATCGGGAGCTCGTTCCAGGTTTTGCCTGCGATGTAGGAGAAGGCTCTTCCACCTGTTCTGGCTCTGCGGATGCGCAGGGTTTCGGCGAGGGCGAGGTCGGTGGATCGGAGGTTTCTCTTGGGTGTGTTGAAGGAGATTCTCTCATTGAGGTATTGGGGTCTGGTGTTGTGGAGGCATTTGTAGGCATGGGTGAGTATCTCTTCTCAACGGGGAGCCAGTGGAGGTTCTGCAGGTGTTGGGTGATGTGTTCGTGTCGAGGGATGCCGAGGATGAGTCTGGCTGTGGCGTTCTTATATGGTTTGGAGCTTGTGTAGCAGAGATTTGTTGATCCCGGTGTAGAGGGGGTTTCTGTAGTCTAGCCTGCTGGTAATGAGTGCGTAGGTGACGGCCTTCCTTGATTCGGGGGGATCCATTTGAAGGTCTTTCGGAGGGTGCGGAGGGTGCAGAAGCAGCTGGAGGCGACAGCGTTGACCTGACGGGTCATGGATAGGGAAGAGTCGAGTACGATGCCAAGGTTTCGGATGTGGTCCATGGGGGTGAGAGGGCTGCTGAGGGTGGTGGGCCACCAGGTGTTGTCCCATGCAGAGGGGGAGGGTCCGAGGGCGTGGACCTCTGTCTTCTCTGAGTTGAGCTTCAGGCAGCTGCTGCTCATCCAGGATGCGACGTCCTTCATTCCTTCCTGGAAGTTGAGTCTGGTGGTGATTGGGTCCTTGCTGAGGGAGAGGATGAGCTGGGTGTCGTCGGCATAGGATACTATGCTGAGTCCGTGCTGTCTGACGATGGCTGCGAGGGGGGTCATGTAGATGTTGAAGAGCGTGGGGCTGAGCGATGATCCTTGGGGTACTCCGCAGTTGATTTCCATGGGTTCGGAGAGGAAGGGTGGCAGTCTGATTCTTTGGGTTCTTCCGGTGAGGAACGAGCGGACCCAGTCGAGCGCGGTTCCTTGTATGCCGGGGTCATGGAGTCTGGCGGTAAGTGTGCGGTGGGAGACGGTGTCGAACGCTGCAGAGAGGTCGAGTAGGATCAGGGCCATGGTGTCTCCTTGATCAAGGAGGGTGCGAATGTCATCTGTGGCGGTGAGTAGGGCGGTCTCGGTGCTGTGGTTGCTGCGGAATCCGGATTGGGAGGGGTCGAGGATGGAGTTTTCTTCGATGAATTTTGTTAGTTGTGCATTGACGGTCTTTTCTGTGACTTTGGCTGCGAAGGGGAGGAGGGAGATGGGTCGGTAGTTCTTGAGGTCCGCATATATAAATGCATATTGTTTGAACAGCGCATTGTAGCAATACATATTGGGGTAGGCCTAAAGACATAATGGCAGTGCGTAAGCAAAACATATAAAGTCATAAAGTCATTAGGGTCAATCGCTGATACATTTTTGAGGTAGAAACAGTATATATATATAATTTTTGAGGTAGAAACAGTATATATATATATATATATATATATAGTTTTAACAGTGCATAGTAGCAATAGCACAGGGTTACACGGGGAATAAGTAAATATATATATATATATATAGTAACCATATAATAACAGTGGGTTGCAGCGTGTAGTAGAATGGATGGGCGATAAAGTTCAGGGGTAGCTAGGGATGGGCCGCGTAGTGGCGGGAGACGTGAAGGCATAAGAGTTTTCCCTGAGGTAATGGTGCTGAGGTTTAATCTTGACAATATGGGTGGCAGCACAGGCCGGTCAGAAGTTTTAAATTAAGGGTGGGTTCAAATATTTGTTGAGTAGAAGAAGCTTCAATTTCTTCTTGAAGGGGGGGAAAGATTGATTGTCGCGTAAGTCTTGAGGTAGTTCCCGTGCTGCGCACTTCCTTTTCACATCCAACCCTAAGATAAAAGCAGGCGAGTGGTGTATGTCTACTGACAATGCTCCCATGCTGCACCCTTCCACTTCAAATCCAACTCCATGGGTCAGAGCGGCTGAGTGGTGTTTGTACATCAACACCGTTCTCTTGTTGATCACTTCTCCTTCACGTCCATCCCAAGGGATGAGCGGGGCCAGGTGTGGGGTGTCCATTGACATCGCTCCCATGCTGTCGATTCCACTTCACTTGCACCCCAGGGATCAGAAAAGCTGGGAGGTGTGTGTTCATTAACACTGCTCCCTTGGTGCTCACTTCCAGTTCACGTCAACCCCCAGGGATCAGAGGGGCCAGCTGATGTGTGTCCATTCACACCACTCCCATGCTGTGCGCTTCCTCTTCACGTCCACCCCAGGGATCAGTGAGGCTGGGTTGTGCGTGTCCATTAACACTGATCCCTTGGTGCTCGCTTCCGCTTCACGCCAAACCCCAGGTATCAGTGTGGCTGGGTGATGCATGTTCATGAACACCTTTCGCCTGTCCACCAGCAGGGATCAGAGTGGCCAGGTGGTGTGTCCATTAACACTGTTCCCTTACTGCAAGTTTCCTTTTTGCACCCACCCAATAGGATAAGAGCATCCAAATGGTGTGTGTCTGGTGACACCACTCCCATGCTGCGCACTTCCACTTCAAATCCACCCCAGAAGTCAAAGTGGCTGTGGCTTGAGTACAATGATATTCTGAAGAAGTCGGAAGGCTGCTTGGTACAGGGTGGGCGGGAGTGCATTGTTTACATTTGTGTTGAGGTGTGTGTGAAAAGGTGGCCCTGATCCTCCTCAACCTCTCAGCAGCGTATGACACTGTATCCCATCACAACCTTATAAAGAGGTTTCATCACATTGTAATCCAAGGAGACGCCCCCAAATGGATCGCCTCCTTCCTCACCAGAAAAACCCAGAGTATCCGCCTACCACCTTTCACCTCAGAACCCAAGAACATCCACTACGGCGTCCCTCAAGGCTCATCCCTCAGCCCTACACTGTTCAACACCTACATGGCCCCCTTGGCCAACATCGTCAGCACCCATGGACTAAACATTATATTCTACGGCGACAACACCCAGCTCATCCTGGTGCTATCAGAAGACCCGTTCACTACGATGGCCAACTTCCGCAGGTGCATGATGAGCAGCGCCGACTTGAAAGACAGCTGCCTAAAACTCAACATCCACTCTGACAGACCATGCCCACAATCTTTGCATCATCCTGGACAGCAATCTTAACATGAAAAGCCAGATCAACGCAGTCTCCTCTGCCTTCTTCCTTACTCTTCACATGCTCCATAAGATCTTCAAATGGCTCCCTATCAACACCAGACAAACCGTCACTTGAGCTCTAGTCACCAGCCGGCTGGACTACGGCAACTCACTATACGAAGGAATAACCTCACACATCCTAAAGAGACTGCATACCATACAGAATTCAGTGGCAAAACTCATCTTTGACCTCCCAAAGCGAACCCACATCACCCCCCACCTCGAGAAGCTCCACTGCCTCCCCATTCAGAAGAGATGTCAATTCAAGATGCTGATCCACACCTACAAAGCCCTACAAAACCAAGGACCAGCGTACATCAACCACTGCCTGAACTTCCACCAACCCTCCGTACACCTAAGCTCCGCCTCCCTCTCCCTTGCTCACACCCCTGCATCCGCCGAAGCAACAGTGGAGGACGCTCTTTTGCCTACCTCACTGCGAAGTCCTGGAACTACTTCCCCCTTCACCTCTCGACCTCTACCTCTCTGCTTGAATTCAGGAAAGGACCTGGCTGTTTCAACCTAACCCTCCCGAAGTAGCAGGGTTCTCAGCGCTTGGATACCCTCTCTGGTGATTAGCCGCGCTTTATAAGAACTGTCTGATTGATTGATTGGCATGCTCTGTGTGGGGATGATGCTGACAGGTGGGGCTGTGTCCTTAGGACCAAGGTCTCGGTGCAGCAGTGAAGTGTATTGTGGGGGTTGTGAGAGTCGAAGATATAGGGTCTGCTGATGCAGGCAGAGTGAGATTGAGGGTTCTTTTGAGGTCAGATGTGAGAGCTCTGGGGGCAGTGGGATATAGGGATTTGTGATTGATCTGAGGAGACTGCGCTGCATAGCGTGGTTCAGGGTAAGCAAGGCAGTGTGATGATGTCTTGAAAAGGCTACTGAGGTTGACCATACAGGTCTAGTATTTTAGGGGTGCAAGTCAGAGAAGGAGGAAGCATAATATTAGGCTGGTAGCATGGTGAAAAGAGCGATGTGCTACATGTAGGAATGTGGTGTAATTGGCCCATTGCTGGTCAGTGGTCAGTGTGCAATAGTGTCACGAAATGGTGCTATTCTGTGGAGCATGTGTGCAGTCAGTACATAGTTGCAGTGCCCTCTTTCTACTGTGTGCTGTGACACGACTGCACTAATATCTTATGAGTCTGTCTAGTGGTGGCTTGTCCAGTCATTTTGCTGTCATGCAAAGCAGGCAATGTGTATTGTATTGTATTGCAATCATATTTATATAGCGCTTACTACCCCTGATGAGGTGTTGAAGGGCTTTTTGGCAAGTAGCATGCTTCTCCGGAACCCAAAGTGGATTAGTGGTGGGTAGGTTTAGGGAAATCTTAGTTGTTAATTTGAGCGGCGGACATGTGAGTCTGTTAGTTGGATTGAACAGGATAAAGGAGGGATAGAGGAAGGAAGAGTCTGAATAGTATTATTTGGGAGTTCATAGAAGTAAGATGAGGTTTGGGATGAGTCAAAGGAGGGATAGAGGAGGGAAAGGTCTAGAAAGGGTTATTGGGAACAGTAAGAGAGTGGAGGTAGATGATATATTGAAATATGTTTAAGATGAGACAAAGTAGTGAATTGGAGAAAGTTGAAGGTTTTTTTAATGTATTTATTTATACTACAGTAGGAGTAAACTAATAAATATATAAATACGTGACTACATAGAAAGGTATACATGCAATGGAAAATAATAAAGAGATATATAGTTATTTTATATAAAGTCCCATGTGTACATGAATGGATAAATAGTTAGAAACTCTGACTTTCAAGTGTTGCTGTACATAAACCTAATTTATTTTGGTAACTTTTTTTAAATATTTGGAAATTTTATGTTTTTTTTTTTAATTGATTATTTATATTTGTCTATTTGTCCTTGGGGTCTGCCTTGGGTTTCTTGAGTAAGGCGGTGATCTCGGCGTGCTTCCAGCTTTCCGGGAAGGTTGCTGTCTCGAAGGAGATGTTGATTATTTTCCGGAGATGGGGCGCGATGGCTGTACTGGCTTTGTTGAAGATGTGGTGAGGGCACGGGTCTAGCGGTGAACCGGAGTGGATGGTGTTCATGATCTCGCTGGTGTCCTCGTCATTGATGTTGGTCCAGGAGAGCAGGCGGTTGGTGGTTGTGGGGGCAGTGGTCTCGGTGGTTGCCGGGGCGGTCGTGGTGTTGAAGCTGTCGTGGATGTCGGCGATTTTGCGGTGGAAGAAGGTGGCCAGTGAGTCGCACAGGTCTTGCGATGGCTGGATGTCGTTGGTGTTGGAGCTGGGGTTGGAGAGTTCCTTCACGATGTTGAAGAGCTCTTTGCTGTTGTGTGCGTTGTTGTCTAGGCGGTCTTTGAGTGAGGCCCTTTTGGCGGATCTGATGAGGTGATGGTGACTGCGGGTGGCGCTCTTGTGGGCGGCGTAGCTGTCCGCTGTCCGTTCGTGGAGCCAGATCTTCTCCAGTTTTCGGCATGTTCGTTTGGAGGCCTGGAGGTCTTCGGTGAACCAGGTGGCTTTCTTGCTGGTGTGGCTGTTGGGCGGATTCTTGAGCGGGGCGAGGGTGTTGGCGCAGTCGTCGATCCACTGTCTGAGGTTGCGGGCGGCGGTGTCGGGGTCGGAGGGTTCGGCGGGTGGGCTCAGGGCGAGGGTTGTGGTTAGCTGGTCTTCCGTGACTCTGCTCCAGCAGCGGCGAGGCATTTGTTCGGTGCGGTGGTGCGTGGTGGGCTTCCTGTAGGTGAAGTGGATGCAGTGGTGGTCAGTCCAGTGGGGTTCGGAGGTGTGGTTGAAGGAGACGTGTGGGCTTGCGAAAAAGATGGAGTCTAGCGTGTGGCCGGCGGCGTGGGTGGGTGTAGTCACGAGCTGTCTGAGTCCGAGGGTGGCGAGGTTGTCGATCAGAGTGGTGGAGTTGGTGTCCTTGTTGTTCTCGAGGTGGAAGTTCAGGTCCCCGAGGAGGATGTAGTCCGTGGAGGCGATGGCGTGTGTGCTGATGAAGTCAGCGATGGAATCGCTGAACTGTGGTCGGGGTCCGGGGGGTCTGTAGATGAGGGTTCCTCTGAGGGTGGTGTTGGGATCGGTGTGGATCTGGAAGTGCATGTGTTCGGCGGTGCTGAGGGTGTCGTCGGTGTTGGTTGAGACTCTGAGGGTGTATCTGTGGACGATGGCGATGCCTCCTCCGACTCCGTTGGTGCGGTCCCTGCGGGAGATCTTGTATCCGTCCGGGATGGCAATGGCGATGTCGGGGGCTGAAGCGGGATTCAGCCAGGTCTCCGTCAGGAATGCGACGTCTGGGGAGGTTGAGTCGAGAAGGTCCCAGAGTTCGATGGCGTGTTGGCGGGCGGAGCGGGTGTTGAGGAGGATGCATCTGAGGTAGTTGGGTTCTTTCCTGGGCGGTGGTTTGGCGGGGCGGGTGCTGGCGAAGCTGCAGTTCCGGCAGGTGAAGGGCCTTGGGTGCGCTTCGGGGTGGCCTGGTAGCAGGCGTGATCTTTTCCGGGGTTGAGTGCGTGGAGGGTGCTGGCGTCGTATCGGCGTCTGTTGATGTGGCGGGCGCGGGGGATGCCCGGACCAGGGGGTCTGGCGCTGGGCGCGGTTACGGCGCGGACGGGCGCAGACGGGCTTGCCTTAGGTGCGCCTCCGGCGCGCCAGCGCGCGCCCGCTGCGCGGCGCGCGCAGCGGCCGCCATAAATGGGGAGGTGGGAGGGAGGAGCAGGGGAATGGGGCAGCGAATGGGCAGTGAGGGGCGGGGCCGCAGGGGCGCAGCGGCGGGAAACAGGCACAGAAGGGAAAACGAGCACAATCGGGGGCAGCAAGGGGGGCACAGAAAGGAAAAACTAGCACAATCAGGGGCAGCAAGGGGGGCACAGAAAGGAAAAACGAGGCACAATCAGGGGCAGCAAGGGGGCACAGAAAGTAAAAACGAGCACAATCAGGGGCAGCAGCAGGGCACAGAAAGGAAAAGACGAGCACAATCAGGGGCAGCAAGGGGGGGCACAGAAAGGAAAAACGAGCACAATCAGGGGCAGCAAGGGGGCACAGAAAGTAAAAACGAGCACAATCAGGGGCAGCAGCAGGGCACAGAAAGGAAAAAACGAGCACAATCAGGGGCAGCAAGGGGGGCACAAAAAGGAAAAACGAGCACAATCAGGGGCAGCAAGGGGGGCACAGAAAGGAAAAACGAGCACAATCAGGGGCAGCAAGGGGGCACAGAAAGGAAAAACGAGCACAATCAGGGGCAGCAGCAGGGCACACAGACGGAGCTGTGTGGTGGGGGAGCGACCTACCAGTCAAGGTCAGGGTCGCTCTCTTCACCACGCAGCGGCCGCCATAAATGGGGAGATGGGAGGGAGGAGCAGGGAATGGGGCAGCGAATGGGCAGTGAGGGGCGGGGCCGCAGGCGCAGCGGCGGGAAACAGGCACAGAAGGGAAAACGAGCACAATCAGGGGCAGCAAGGGGGGCACAGAAAGGAAAAACGAGCACAATCAGGGGCAGCAAGGGGGGCACAGAAAGGAAAAACGAGCACAATCAGGGGCAGCAAGGGGGCACAGAAAGTAAAAACGAGCACAATCAGGGGCAGCAGCAGGGCACAGAAAGGAAAAAACGAGCACAATCAGGGGCAGCAAGGGGGGGCACAAAAAGGAAAAACGAGCACAATCAGGGGCAGCAAGGGGGGCACAGAAAGGAAAAACGAGCACAATCAGGGGCAGCAAGGGGGCACAGAAAGGAAAAACGAGCACAATCAGGGGCAGCAGCAGGGCACACAGACGGAGCTGTGTGGTGGGGGAGCGACCTACCAGTCAAGGTCAGGGGACGCTCTCTTCACCACGCAGCGGCCGCCATAAATGGGGAGATGGGAGGGAGGAGCAGGGAATGGGGCAGCGAATGGGCAGTGAGGGGGCGGGGCCGCAGGGGTGCAGCGGCGGGAAACAGGCACAGAAGGGAAAACGAGCACAGTCAGGGGCAGCAAGGGGGGGCACAGAAAGAAAAAACGAGCACAATCAGGGGCAGCAAGGGGGGGCACAGAAAGGAAAAACGAGCACAATCAGGGGCAGCAAGGGGCACAGAAAGTAAAAACGAGCACAATCAGGGGCAGCAGCAGGGCACAGAAAGGAAAAAACGAGCACAATCAGGGGCAGCAAGGGGGGCACAGAAAGGAAAAACGAGGCACAATCAGGGGCAGCAGGGGGCACAGAAAGTAAAAACGAGCACAATCAGGGGCAGCAGCAGGGCACAGAAAGGAAAAGACGAGCACAATCAGGGGCAGCAAGGGGCACAGAAAGGAAAAACGAGCACAATCAGGGGCAGCAAGGGGGGCACAGAAAGGAAAAACGAGCACAATCAGGGGCAGCAAGGGGGCACAGAAAGGAAAAGCGAGCACAATCAGGGGCAGCAGCAGGGCACACAGACGGAGCTGTGTGGTGGGGGAGCGACCTACCAGTCAAGGTCATACTGGCACCATACACCTCTAATGCCCACAGCCTTTCCTGTGCATTTCCACAAGGATCCTCCCTGAGTCTGACCCTCTTCAACGCATACATCTTTCTAACCAGCATCATCCACTCTAATGACATAAAAATCCTCTCCTATGTCGACGACACGCAAGTCATTCTTTCCCTCATGGACAATACACCCAGTACCCAGATTAAGTTCAATCATATATATGAATACCAAAGCGCACACAAAAGAAAATGTACAAAAGGTTCTAGTAAACAATAAACATCTATAATTGGGCTGGAATGAAGTAGTTGCTATTTTGGGAGAAACAAGAATATAGTTTCATAAGTCCAAAGTACAGATTTAATATTCTAGAAGTAATTCCATAAATTCTTGTCAAAAGAAAAGTCAATTTCTTGGAGTGTTCTGGCAGCCAACATGTGTTTCCTCGATACTTGACTCTCAAGGCTGCAAAGTTCATAAATGAATACAAAGATGGTCTTAGTACACAAATTCAAGTATGCTCTAATTAGAAAAGAAATTGTTTGTAAAGTCAGTAACCATGCACTAGGAAAAAGTAATAGAAACCCTGAAGTGGTTTTGTGAGGATACAATAATATGTATCAGTGAGATCCGTGAAGAAGTTCTGGATGAACGTGCATACACACAAGAAAAATAATGACACAGACACCACCTAGAATTGTGAGACGAAAGAGAATCCCACACCAATTGTGAGCCAAAATAAAATAGGACCAGTATGGTTCAGTGTAGTCCTGTTTAGACATTGCCCATGTGATATGGTAAAGCGCCCCTAGACAATCGAAAGTGTGACTTAGTTAACATGTTGCACCAAATCGATTTAAGGTGAGGCAAACTACCTCTAAAGTAGAACAATGCAACTGTCATTTTGGTGTGTATTTCACTGTCAGTAATAAAAAGCATTGTACTTGTAAGTATGACTTGTTTAGTCTGAGAATATTTTTCTAAAAAATAAAAAATAAAAGACCCAAAGGATCTAATTAATAATAGGCATAATTCGCGTTGGAAAAAAGAAAGCACAAAAAGGAGTAATAATAGAACAAACTATTTATCATGTGGAAGTTCAAGATGTCCTAAGTGTGGCTCCAATGTAATTCCTGATGGGGAACAAGACCATTGGTTTTCTCATCAAATCGTCTTTGTAGTCAATTATACATTACAGGTCCATGATAAGCCCTACGAAAAGTACCATAAAGAATCATCGCAATATAAAGGTCAGTAAAATCAGGGGTTGACCATAGACATTAAAGTGTATTTAGTAATATCTAGTAGAACTGACCTAGTCTCTGTGAGAGCTGTGTACTAACTCAAATGTATTACACCTCGGAAAGTGGCCCCAAACGCAAAGTAGCGTACTGTATAAGGAAAAAGGACTCGAACGTGCCCACCGCTGTAGTGTGGGCAGGCGCGCCATCTTAAATATTCCCCATCGAATCAGGAACACCAAAAGGAGTCACTATTTTGTAAGATGGAGCTGAACATTGTTCATTAAGTGGAATGTGTTGCGTTGGAGCCATCTGTTTACTCAGATTAATTAAGGATTAAAGTGCGGCCCGAGCGCTATTAGACGCATGATCTCAAACAAAATGCAGAAATGGACTAGAACGTGCCTACCATAGTAGTATGTGCAGGTGCACCATCTTAGATGTCCCCCATCCTATTACAATACACAAGAAAGTAGCTAGGTTGTGTGGTTAGGCTGAATATTATTACCTCTTTCTTAAAAAGAGTTTGGTGCAGAGGATGTATTATGAGTTATAAAATTGAAAAAGAGTATGAGTATTCAAATGAAAAGAAACAAATAAGTGATTAGTCATGTAACATGCCCAAATTATGGGAGGCATGAGATTTGGGGTGTAAGATTAAATGAAGTAGCATCTCATATAATGAATATACGATGACCCCATAATTAGAAGAACTGGTTTCAAAGGCAAATCCCTGATCAGATCAGTACAATAGTAACAGTTCAATTTTAAATGCTGAACATATCATGAATAAAAATATAAATATATGGATTCATAGTACATCCACTGTCTGTACACAGAATAGCATTGTGTAGAATAACAAATAAGTGAAACAACCAATGCTCACTAAAAGTCACACTGAAATGATTCACAAATACAGTCCTGCTAGATTGACTGGAATTCATGATCTGTACATAGGTAACCGTGTGGCAAACACACAATACCATCAGATGATAATTCAATCAATTGCCCAGAAAACAACAGTGATCATAGTGTTTGAATCTTTAAAAAAAAACATGTAACTCCCTGTCAGAATTCAGTCCACAATCAACTGTTCTGAGCCTAGTTATCCAGTATGTCTCTAGTTTTCTTAATGTCTGAATTATGTCACCCCTCTTGGGTGTATCTGGGCTATAATAATAGCATGGAATCTCAATTTAGTCAGTTCAAAGGTAGTATGTTTAGTACAAAAATTAGTTGAAAATCATTTCAAGAATTGGGTCACCCACAGAGCGCATTTCTGAATATATAGATATATACTTACAACCATTTGTGTCTAATCTCCTTTCCTTCGTACAGGATACAAAGGATCTTCTAATAAACTTGTTGATTTCACTTGGACAGATGAGTGTATGTTTGTAACACTGGACATCGTTTCATGATACGCCTCAATTCCTAGAGACAAAGGTTTTCAAGCTGTACAATTCTATCTCTCACTCAGAGACACAACCTCTTCGACCACACTAATATGCTCATTGAAATGACGACCCTTGTACTAGACAACAATGTTTATGTTCACAATGGTAACTGGTTTCGCCAATTGCAAGGTGTAACTATGGGATCAAAATGTTCACCTTTATTTACAAATTTGTATGTGGGATGGTTTGAGAGATTCTATTTATGGACAGATTGCCACCCAGAACATTTTAACAACTAAGGGGCCGATTCCGATTCCGGCCGGAAAACGTACCGACCGACTCGGAGCCGGAATTAATTCCGACCGACACGTACCGGTGCAGCCCGACCCGCAAAGTACGATGAAAAGCATGCAAAACCCGACCGACTCGTACGGAACACAAGCCGAACGACCGAGCCGCGCGGTAAACAGCAATCCGGCCGGAAAAACACGCGAATCTAACCGACCGACACGCACCCGGAACAATCCCGAACTAAACGTACCCGCGAAGTCCCACCCGCCAAGTACGATGCAACGTGTGGAAAACACGACCGAGTCGCACGGAGGACAAGCCGTACGACCGACACGCATACAAAACTGCGAGCCGAAGCAACCCAAAACACCGCGACCGACGCGCCCGCAGCATAGAAAACAGCACAAACACAGCGTGAACGAATCGGAGAAGCCCGTACGAGACAACTGCAGGGTCAGACTTGGCCACAAGAACGTCTCCTACATGCACGAAAAGTACAAAGGGAAAATACACAACAAAAAGCCAAACAAGCAACTACAAAGCCAATAAATACTGGGGGGGGGGGCAGGGAACAAAGACACACCCACAAATCCACCTATATAAAGGACACAAATCCCTACCATGATCCTTTACAAATTCAAATTACCGGCCAGCACTCAACGGACAGCAACCATACACCCACATGCTCATCCATCACACAAGCCACACACCATCAGCATCTCAACAAATAGCAACCTCACATACACCCAGCAAAACACACACTCACACACCTTCACCTGCACACCAACACACACACCACTCACCATCACCACCCATCACCATGCCCCCAAAGAAGAATCATAAGTTCCTAGATAGTGAATTGGAAGTCCTGGTAGATGAGATCCTCAGGGTAGAGCCACAGCTGTTTGGTACACTGGTCCAACAGACACCCATGGCGCAGAAAACCAAGATGTGGGAGAGGATCGTCGACAGGGTGAACGCACAATCACCATGTTTGCGCACAAAGATAGACATCCAGAACAGGTGGTATGACGTGCGCTGGAGGGTCAGGGAGCTGTTGAAGAAGGACTACCTCGTGAGCCAACACACCGGCAGTGGCCCTCCTGCGAAGCCAGTCTACCTCAGGCCCTGGGAGGAGAAGGTGCAGGCCATCCTAAACCAGTGAGCGTATATGGACTAGAAAACATACCAGAGCCTGGTGAGTACACAACAAATGTACACAAGATTGTGCCACAATACACACACATCACTGTCAAGGGGAGAGTCAAACCATGCACCCTTAGCAAATACACAGCAACCAGAACAGAATCATCCCAAAATGTGTATGTCAGTCAGATAAACACAACACATGCCATCTCATAGTGACATGTAACTGTCTCATCACATGTACAAACACAACTACAACTACAGCTAGGCAGTGGCACAAATACAACTAACAAACACATCCAGACATGTAGCCACCACTACAACACCACCACACAGTGAAGCCCACTGAAAGAAAGGTATACTGTGTATGCTGGGCAAGTCAGTGTAGCCAATAGCATCATGGGAGTCGTAGTCACAGATATTGCCCACCCTCACAATGCGCACATCAACACCACCATGAACCATGCTCACATCACAGGGAGTGGAAAACAACTGACAAGATGGCTGACACTGGCTACTGCTGTGGGGAGCACAAGGCCCTGCTGGCAACTGTGCACCAACCAACAGCAGGACACCACTGACTGACATCCTGAAAGACAACTTGCACTCCCTGCAATGGAAGCACCTTCCATGGTGGGATATCTGGCTGGGTGGGAAGGAGGACTCACAGCTCTGACCATAGTTACAAGCACCTCCCCTCACACACCCCCTCAACACTAACTCCACATAACCCACCTGGGAGAATGCAATGTCTCACATCCTAACTGAAGATCCCACAAAGAACCACCACCCTGGGTTATGCTGTGTGAAGCACAGGGACACTCTTGGGACTTTTAGCCAAACAACTGCCAGGACAACACTCCCAGCCACCCTGTCAGCACAGGCACCCCACCCCACAGGGAAGCAGAGTCAAAAGGAAGGAAGGATGGGCATGCTGGGAAGGGGGGTGGAGGCAATAGCATGATGGGAGTTGTAGGTACAGATATTGGTCACCCTCACAATTGGCCCATCAACACCACTCTGAACCATGTTCACATCACAGGGAGTGGAAAAGGACTCACAAGATGGCTGACACTGGGTACTGCTGGGGGGAGCACAAGGCCCTGCTGGGAACTGTGCAACAACCAACAGCAGGACACCACTGACTGACACCCTGAAAGACAACTTGCACTCCCTGCAATGGAAGCACGTTCCATGGTGGGATATCTGGCTGGGTGGGAAGGAGGACTCACAGCACAGACCATAGTCACCAGCAGCTCCACCCACACCCCCCTAACACAAACTCCACACAACTCACCTGGGAGAATGCATTGCCTCACACTCCAATCAAATAACCCACAAAGAACCACAACCCTGGGTCATGCTGTGTGAAGCACAGGGACACACATGGGACCTGTAGCAGAACTAACCCCAGGATAACACTGTCAGCCATCTTGTCAGCACAGGCACACAACCCCACAGGGAAGCAGAGTCAAAGGGAAGGAAGCATGGGCATGCTGGGAAGGGGGTGGAGGCTATAGCATGATGGGAGTGGTAGTCACAGCTCAACATCCCTCACCCACATGGCCCAGCAAGCTCACACCCAAGCATGCACACACCACAGAGAGTGGAAAGCCCCATCAAAGATGTCTGACACTGGTGCTCTGTTGTGGGAGCACAAGGCCATGCTGGGAACTGGCCACCAACCAACAGCAGGACACCACTGTCAGCCATCTTGCCATTGCTCTCACACTCACACACAGTGAAGTCCACCCAAAAGCAAGTAAGTATGGGCATGCTGGGAAGGGGGGTGGAGGCTATAGCATGATGGGAGTGGTAGTCACAGCTCAACATCCCTCACCCACATGGCCCAGCAAGCTCACACCCAAGCATGCACACACCACAGAGAGTGGAAAGCCCCATCAAAGATGTCTGACACTGGTGCTCTGTTGTGGGGAGCACAAGGCCATGCTGGGAACTGGCCACCAACCAACAGCAGGACACCACTGTCAGCCATCTTGCCATTGCTCTCACACTCACACACAGTGAAGTCCACCCAAAAGCAAGTAAGTATGGGCATGCTGGGAA